>WSXT02188331.1:0-20173 GCA_011762715.2 Neuroterus valhalla | reverse complement strand
ATATATATATATATATATATGGACTAAAAATTGTCCCAATTAGGTCCTATTAGAAAGTGCTCCCCACACGAAAAGCTAATTCAATTTGATAATTATTTCTCAGAGTGGAGGGGGTTCTTGAGGATAGACTGTTAGGTCTGTATTTATTCTATCCCATGTTACGGGTTTGATGGCCTCCATTCCTTTTAGAATAGGTTCCATAAGTGCTCCTAATCAATTATTTTACTTTAGGTGTAACTCTTAGAAACTATTTTTTTGGTTAATTAGTTCTTCAAGCTTTCTCATCCATTCTACTCCCTGACCACTTTGATCCAATAGGACTCTCACACAATCACTCACACTTCTGCCTTCCTCTCTCTTTCTCTCTCCGGCACACATCTCAAACACATGCTCCCAAGACTCGACTTCGTAACCACACATTCTGCACATTTTCTCTTGTTCGTACATCAAGTATCTACACGCTTTCATTCCCTCTCCCATTCTGAACCGTAACAATCTATTCCACTTGCTGTTTTTCCCCCCCCCCCCCTCTCTCGTATTTTTTGGACTTTTTTTATCCAGAACGTTTTCAAACATGTCGAATATTCGGAATGCGAACGTACGAGTACAACCGTCGAACGATCACATGACATCCTAACCTATTAGAAATGATTTCTTGTTTCTAAAACTATTGGTGTAAGGCATTCTTTCGTCAGTCAACTCATTTTTGTTTGTCAAGTTTGAAGTTATAACTGTAACTTCCCTGATATGGGAAAGAAGATGGAAGGAACGTTGCCTGGAGCTGTGCAATATTTTTCGGACTTTTCGACGGAGTAAAAACTTCGCGACATTCTTAATTTCCGATTTCCGGCAATGGAAATTAATTCCATAATATGGTATCCCCCCTAAAAATTAAAAAATAATCCCTTCAACATTTTTTTTTGAACACTTCAAAGACATTTGGATTTAATTCATCGTAAACAAGAAACAGAAATGTAAGAGATTATGTCTCGTTCGATATTTTTTATATATATTATTCATAGTTTTCTACACTTTTCTACATAATTCACGTCGTTTATGTATCATACGTAGAAAACCTCGAGTTACCAGGTACATTAAGGTACTAACTGTTCAAAGTGTCAGAAAGTTGAACAGGAAGACACATAATATTACCATATTCTAAAACTTAACTTCGAAAACTATCACTAAAGCGTTGCACTGTGATTTACGGCGTGAGCACAATATGGAAGATCGCGCGCCATCCGCCCTATAATGTCATCTCGTTTGGGTATCGCTCTATTTCTCAAAGAAGAATTAATTCCCTAATCTAAAAATTTGGGGTCTAATAGGGGAAAATCTCAGCTTTCTGAAAAATTTTTTGAAGAAAAAGAAGTACCAGAATTAGGAGGGAAATTTTGTCGAAAATTGAAAAAAGTCATATCGATTTTTAATTTTTGAAATTCAGGATAAAATTTGCATTATTCTCAAAAATCGTAATGACTAACAGAAAGTTTGTAAAAAAATCTATCAAAGACATTGATGGTGGAATTTCGTTCAAAGTGATGGGGAAAAAAGTAACAAATGTTTGAAAGTGAGGCTTTGCTTGGAAAACCCAAAAATTGTACCCCTTCCACTTTGAGAAAGAGTAGAGTGGTCGCGGGACAGCCGACAGAAGCTTTGCTCTCTCACATGGTAAGAAAATCATGAATTTGATTGTTATTTCACTAATCGAGTGTAAGAAAACAGCTATCCTCACAATGTATGCATAAATGCACACCAGTGAAAGAAATATTGTAGCAGGAAGTATAAAGTTGATCACTATCACTATCACTATCAGAACTATTCATTTTAAATGATTTTACTCGAGCTGAACGTGTAAGTTCGTATTCAATACACACACGCGGCGCGTCGAGTGTAAGCCTCGCTGTCCCGAGCATTATACTTTATACTTATTCGTACGAGCAAGAGTGTACGAATGGAAGACATGTGAGAACGAGAAGCGCAGAGTCTACTGCACATATACTGCATCGGCCTCCAGAACGGCAAGAAGAGAGGAAGAGAGAGGGGGGGGGGGGTAGCTGCGAGTGTCGAAAAATCTATCTCTTTTCTCGTGACGGGGTGTCTCGTTTTACCCAGTGAGGTCGCCTCGCTCAGAGTATACGTATACCCTCCCAAAAGAAGCAAAGCTTCAATAATTATCAAAATAGAAAATTTTTGGTGAGAGAACTACTATCTAATAGGACTACGATTGGACCGATTCTCAGCCCAATAACTTTCACTTTCGAGGTGAGTACACTTCAGAAATTATGTCCCACTTATAAAATATTCAGTAGAATTCACTAAGAAGTACCCTTTGTTTTCTTTTTGAGGTGTTCCACTGGTTTGAAATGAATTACCGGCATGTTATAAACAAGTAACATGGGAGCAGGTTCTACAAGATTACAATATTTCTTATCCCATCCAGCGCCTTCAAGGAAAATAGATCTGACATAGACACCATCCTAAGGGAAATAAATGAGAAATTAGGGATTTCCAAACAGCATTTAACTTCGATTCAACGGTTGTAATTAGATTTCGAATCGCATACGTATCTGAATTTTTAGCAATAAGTGGACTATTTTTAGATAGGATGGAGAGAAGTGGAAGAAATTGAAAATGGGAAGCTGGGGTGAGGAGGGGGGGGGGGATTAAGAGAATTCAAACGAAAAATATAAAATGATTAGTTTGGGAGTTTAGAAGGTTAGGTAGGAAGTAAGAACGGAAGGGGGTGTAGCGGGGGTAATAAATGCAGGAAAAGTAAAGATAAGATGAAACAGAAAGATGGTTAAAATGAAGGAAACAACAATGGAGTAATGGGAACTTGACAGAGAAGAACGAATTGAGTCAAAATGTTGATTGAGAAAAGACAGAGGAAGAGGAAACGATACATGGAAGATGACGAAAAAACGGTTAAGGAGGGTGGAAATTGGGAGAGTAAATAGAAAAAGAGATGGTGCGAAGGTTGTAGGAAAGCAAATCGGAATACAGGAGTAGACGAAGTATTTTAAGAATCTGCAAGGACGCGTGGAAAACAGGGTGAAGGGTGAATGAAGATGAGTGAACACAGTAAACGAAGAAAGCCGAGAGAAGAATAGCAGGAATGAGGTGAATCTAGAAATTGCGAAGCTGAAAAGAGAGAAGGCAACAGGTACAGAGATGTGGAGGATTATCAATAAGGTTTGAGGAGGCGGAGGTTGCCCGTAGGAAATAATAACGGGGCTCTTTAATTGGAAAAGGAGAGGAAAAATGGGTAGATGAATAAAAGGTGTTACACTAATGTCAATGGGATATAAAGTTCACACAAAAGTACTTACAAATGAGGTGAAAAGATAAGTGGAAAAAAGCGAAAGACACGATTCAGGAGAGGCATCCCTCTCCTTAATCGTTTATTTACGTCTGTGAATAGAAGGGTCATATGAGAGTCCACGAGAAAAAGACGAATTTATAGAGGTTGCGTAGGGAGGATGAAAGAGATGTTTGTGGAGATAAGATAATGGTTGAGAGAGAATAGGAATTCTGGACAGAAAGGGGGACCTTAGGCAATGGTGCCAATTGACTCCTCTTTGGTTGAATATCCCATGATGAGACTTGGTGGAGCAGATAGAGAAGAGCGAAGAAGGAGTGACAAGTTTAAGAACAGGCAAACCTCAACCACTAGCGTACGCAGATAATGAAGTGGGTGATGAAAGAAAGATAACTTTCCTGATGAAAGAATTTGAAGAGTATGCCCAAGCGTATGCTTAAAAAGATCATGAATGAAGAGAAGAAGGGTAACATGGAACATTCAAAATTGGAAAACGACAGATACGAAATGAGGGTTGAATGTGGTATGCAGGTGAGAGTTAAGGAATGTCAGAAAATAGAGGAAGAAATTAAGGCAAGGCAAGGAGAGGGAAGATGCTGTAAAATTTGCAGAGTCAAGGTACAACAGCTAGTACAGGATGATTAAGGGAGACCTCGAGCCAGAAAACCTGAAAAATATGAAAAAGCAGGGACAATAAAATGGAGTTTGAGTGAGGGGGAAGCTGGAAGAGTTAAGGGAGGGAACTAGTTACATAAAAGTAAGAGGAAACGACATCCTAGGACAAGGTTTTAAGCTTCCAGGATAAGGCATATTTGATAAGAAGTTAGTTTGAAAAACAAGCTGGTAAGGTAGTACATAAGGATTGTAGATGAGAGAGTATATCATATGTAAATAATTACGAACAATAACTATGAATTCAATTATCACTTTCTTGAAAAAGTTCTTACTTCTGGAGGGTCGACAATATGAGATTCATCCACTGTAAAAACCGTGAATTCCCAGGACAATGAATCAATTGGAATATTCCCCAATCTAGCTGAATCTTGTAGAACTGCAGTGAGAAATCCAGTAGGAAAAGTGAAAGCACTTAGCCAAAACAATAGAGGTGAACGAGTAGTTTCAGCCCATTTTGAGAAATGTTCAACTCGACTGATTAAATCTCTGGTCCAAGAGCCAAGAAGTTTCAATGAAGGATATGCGGTCAACCAAGAAGAGGGAACTCGACCTTCATAAATACAAGTGAAAATCTCTTCCAATCCTGAAGACATCAGAACGAAGCCTTCGATTCCTCGTCGGAGGTCTTCCAAACTGGATCTAGTTTTCTTTAGAAGGGCATTGTATCTCGTAATTTCTTGTAACAACACTACATCCATAGGACTTTTTGTTGGGCCAATTAGCTTCTCTGTGTTTTCGTAGTCTATGGGCTTTGGTATCTTAGTGGAAATGTCAAGTGCCATGTGCATTACCTGATCGATTTAGAAAGGACTTAGTTAGTTTAGTCAGATAAGACATGTTCTTATCAATACTCATCAAGCTCTACAGCAGAGGTGTCCAACGCAAGGCTGGCGCGCTTCTCCTTTCTTCCCATTCTCCGAGCGCTTCTTCGAGAATTCTCTTCTCGTTTCCCCTTTCTACATCGCGCTCACTGCATGAATGCATTCGAGGTGGTTAGAGAGGAGAATGACGAGTGACAGTTATTTACACCGTTGCTCACGCATTGGACACCTCTGCTCTACAGCTAATCATGAATTTGAAGAAGAGTAAGGTTCTTACTTTGTCTTCTTTATTGAAATCTGCTTCACTAGAAGCCGCTTGGATTTGTAGACCTATAAGAGCCCCACACATCTCTCTTGTTTCTATGATGAGAGATGTAATATCAGCATTTGAATGTTGGCCAAAAGCTTCAGGTCTGTCGTTAGTTGGTAAGACCATTATGAAATCCCTGTAAGATTCGAGGGAACCATCCCGGGGAACATAATAGGTTGGCAAAGTTGATAACCGATAATTAGGTACACTGAGAGCATCATCAGTTAAAAATTGTTGGATATAAGTCATCAGTAATCTACGATCCCAATCGTCAGTAACATGGCCACCGTAACATATTCCGGCTATCAAATATTTAAGTGAATCCCATGGTGTCTCTGGATACTCGTCAAGGTAGACTTGCAAAAGATTTTCTGATACCTGTGCAGATGAATTTAAAATTGCCAAAGATTGTAATCTCTGTATACTGATTGATCCGTGATCTATATAAATCCCAATAAGAATCTTACATACCTCAAAATCAGAGTCATTGAAGCTGTAAACAACATTCCAGCCCAACTGCTGGAATTTCTTGCGTTCGATGAGAATCGAATGGAAGAAAACCAAAGTGAAGAGGAGTTTCTTGTACTTGGATTTAGCTTGGCAGTTTTCGAATTGGTTTTCTGTTATCATACCATAGATCCTTGTCATGTTGGCTTTTATTCCTTTCGGTGGTTCTGTTGTCATCTTTATCCCGGCTTGAAGAATTGAAATTGGGAAGTGAGGCGTTGGACTCGAACTCAACCACAACCTGATGAAAATAACCAGAAAGGATTCAATCTAAATTCCTCAATTTTGAGCTGTAATCGAGTAGTGATTTCGTAGATTGGGATCTAAATATCAATTTTATAAACCTAAATTCGGGATGCAGATTTTTGTTGGATGAGAAATTCTCCACGATTTTATCGAGTTCTGGCATCCAGCTGAGGGAGAGGTGACAGTTGGCTAAAAATATCCATAATCCTTCAGCTGCACCCATTGCTATCATTCTGAAATCATAATTGAAGAGATTTCTTGAAACACCATTATGACTTTGTCCCACTGGGATGCCTGTGGAATGTGGAGTAGGACCACAAAGTCGTTCCTCAAGCGGTATAAGAATAAAGACGATTCTATTGCTCTCAAGTAGCAAAAAAATAGTAACGTAGTTAATAAACAGCCCCTTTGAAATTAGAAAGAAGAGGCAGAACTAAAGATGAATAATGCAGTAAATTTTTACCTCGTAGCAATTGGCGCCTGACCTTGACCAAGTGACAAGGTCATAAATTTACTCGTCATTTCTTGACTTTCAGCCAGTTGCATAAGTGAACTAGTGGGGTCAACTCCTGGCGATAGAACAAAAATCAGTGGTGAATGAGCTACTGAATCATCGAGTACGGCTTTGACATCCAAAACTGGTGGTTCCACAAATCTCTGCCCCAGATTTTTTGTAACAAAAGTTGTCAAACAAAATGAAATTCTATCTGATCGACAACTACGGATGAAGAGCATTCTCTGGAATTCGTTACAAGCTGCTTCCCAGTCTCCAGGAAGGGGCAAAGTTTCTGGTTCAGTGTGGATGTACCTGAAAATAATTATTTGTTGGAGATTGGGTCATTTTCAAAATGGATGATCCGGACATGTTTGCAACTCGATTTGAAATAAATGTGATATTGACATAGAGTAGTGGAACCAGTGGTCAGCTTTATTTGATCAGCTTCATGTTCAACAGTATTTTTCAAAGGATCAGCTGATTGTACAATATTTGAACATTTTAGAGACTATTGCCTATATTTTCTAGTTAATAATTTACATATCTACTTATAATCACATATTTCCTTGAGGAAATAATTCCAAGCGCAAAAACAAATATTTCACAGGAAAGTACATAAATTCCTCTAGTTCAGAAACAACAATACTTTGATCGGACATTTCCGCCCCCTGAGTTAAGTCAGGGGATAATCACAAGCGCCATCTATTGAAGTTCCAAATTTTTTTTCGTACTTTTGATTTAAATACGCTGTCAGTAAACGTATTTCTGGAACATAAGTTCCTAAAGTTATTGTTGTGTGACTGACCTAGGGATTACAGAAAATTTATCTACGAATCCTAAGTTTGGCAAGGGCAGTGATGAAAACTTTTCACGAAGCACATTAAAATTTCGAATAAACGCAATACAGCGTTGAAGCTTCCACGAAACAGTTAGTGTCTCCTTCCACGCAAAAACGTGTATACATAATTACAAGAACGAGACCTCGACAGTCTGCTTGCAACAAAATGTTAATTGGTATTTCCATTATAGTAGTCGAAATACAAACGACTGTTGACTGATAAGGTGCGCCCTGAAAAGTCTCCTCGTCCAGATGGCATACATCCGGTCTCCTTACAGAGGGCTGGTGAGATCATCTTGTGGCTGCTCGTGATACTTGCCAAGGCTAGTCTGAAACTGGGTTCAGCTTCCGATCTGCCCTAATAATAACGGTAGAAGGACTTGTAGATAGATATATGGCGCTGGTCGTTCGACCAAACTGGCCTTTGCGGTGCAGTTGATCTGATTGAATTTCAACTTAAGCAGAAAGGTTTCACGATCGGAACCTTCATAGACATTAAAGGCGCCTTCAACCATACCTCAAGAGAGTTGATCAGGACAGCCATGGTGTCCCAACTACGGTTGTGGCAAGTTGTGGTTTGTATCTGCCATATGCCGGGCAACAGGATCCTAAGAACGAGTAAGTGTGACACCACCTTGCGTGGAACTGTCAACTCGGGTTGGCTACGGGGAAGGGCCTGGTCGCCCTTTTCGTGGTGTCTGATAGTAAATGAACGGCTTCATCCACTCACGAGTCAGGGCTACCACGCTGTAGCCTATGCAAGTGACATCTGGTCATAGTGCGTTTCCAACATCTAGACGCGCTCTTTGGGGGAATGCAGCAGGCGTTGCCAAAAGTGGATGCCTGATGCAAGAAGACCGGAATCTCGGTTGACCCTAGCAAGACGGGGACAGTCGCGTCCACCAGACGGTACAAGTGGAGAACCACGAGTAGACTGAGACTGGGTGGACAACCACTGATAATTAAAGAACAAGCAAAACATCTAGGAGTCATCTCAGATAAGGAGCTGTGTTGGAAGGAGCGCATAGAATACAAGTGAATACAAGTTTCAAGTTGGGGCTTGAAACTGGAGACACTTACGTAGATCCCCACAGCAATCCTGCTTCCCAGACTAAACCATGCGGCGGTGATCTGGTGAAGCGGGGCCGAACTATCCACCGTGAGGTCTAGACGGGAAAAAATCAGGGAACTGGTTCCTACAGGTATCATCGGAGCCTCAAAGTTGACACCTACGATGGCACTGGAGGCACTAACAGGTCTGAAGCCCTTTGATCTCACCATCAAGGCAGTGGCTGCAAAGGCAGCCTAGAGGCTAAACATGGTGAAAGGCGGAAGGATCCTCACAAAGTTGCAGATTCCAACCGACATTGCGAGTATGCTAATTCTGAGTATACCCATGGACAAAATGCCTATTCGCTATCCCTCCTACAATAAGTAATGGGTTAGCCTATTCACGAGAGAAGGATGGGCTAACGGCAAGACAAATTTGTCGAGTCATGGGGGTAACTGGTTCACAGATGGCTCTAGAAACAGTCCTTACGAGATCACAGCTGTGCTCCATTGCACCTGCAAGGTACTGAAGTATGGGGAAAAAAGGAACATTTGCATTTGCTCTGAAAGCAGGACGGCTTTTATGGCCCTGAATAGTACAACGACATCGTCGTATTAGCGTGAGAGTGCTCTGAAACAGTTACCAATCCTGAATCAGTTAAAGGCATATACATCAGGTCCGTCACTGGAAAAAGTCAACAGTCAGCTAATCGAGGAACATTAAAAGCAGTGGAGAATGGTCGTTGTCTGCAGACAGGCCAAAACCCTTATGGGCCTGAATCTAAATGCTTAGAGATATGAGATAATACGCAAGCTCAACAGAAACGAGGTCAAGCTCCTAACAGAAATAGTAATACGGCATGGGAACCTCGGCTATCATAGGCATAAGATACGGCTCGCAGATAGGGCCCTTTATCGCCTGTGTGGTAAGAATGATGAGACAGCTACTCACATACTGTGTCACTGCCCCGCGATTACGGATAAGCGTTTGGCACTCACGGAAAGTGACCGCATCAGTAAGCCAAATATATCGGCCAGCAGCGTTACTGTGGTCCTCGCTTTATGAGGAAGGCTCTGGTGTCACGCTTAGGCCTATATGGGGATGCAACGAGATTATCCAAGTGTCGGGGGCTATTATAGTCCTTACACTTCTAACCCGTATGATAATGATAATAATAATATTATTATTATTAATGATAACAAAAATAATAGAAATGATATTAATAATACTAAACAATAGTTCCTCGTTAAAACAGGCTGAGGGAAACTGAAAGCTTACACGGAATGAAATTTGGTACAACAGCGGCACTTATAGGCAACTTGGTTGCGGAAAACTGTAGTACTCCAATACGCCTTCTGTTTATGACAATTGTTCTCCCTGTCAGAGAACGCTACGTTCGCAGTGTGGGCAACCGTCGTCTTAGAAACGGATAAACTAACCTTATGGGACAGACACGTTTCCAAAATTGGTGTTGCTGGCCTACTACCATGAATGCAGCAGCTGTCAAAAATTTCTTTCCGTGTAGTTAAAGCCTTTGTTTTCTCTGTTTCCGTAAAGTACAATATAAAAATCTGAAACTTTCAGAATGTCTTCAAATGGTCTAACTTTGCTCTTCTCATAAATATTTTCAATAAGACCTCGTACAGTTGATATTTAAGAGTTCAATTTGAATAAAATTTTTCTCATTCTGACTGAAAAATATTTTTTAGTCAAAAATTCAAC
This sequence comes from Neuroterus valhalla, assembly GCA_011762715.2. Classification (NCBI taxonomy): domain Eukaryota; kingdom Metazoa; phylum Arthropoda; class Insecta; order Hymenoptera; family Cynipidae; genus Neuroterus; species Neuroterus valhalla. The sequence continues at coordinate 10,185 of WSXT02188331.1, read as the reverse complement.
TATTTTGACAACGTATTCAACTAATTTGTTGGAGATTAATATTTTTGTATCAAAAATCTTGTCGCGAATTCACCTTTGTAGGTTGAGAATCCATTTCTCAAAAATTTAACAGTGTGATTGTAATTTTTCCTTCTAGTTGAAATTCCTCTATTGTACGATTTCAACTTCAGTCTTTATCCAGTTGTTATCCTTATTTTTTATATATAGATAATACATTGCCACTCAAAATTGCAATCAACAATTTTTTATGCTCATGTATGAATGTATCTATTAGCGGAATAGGATCGGAGGATGTACAGTATATTTTTATTGAATTCATTATATTTCGGAATGAGTCTTACCAATAATTCCAGTCTCTTGGATATTGTTCGAAGGAAGATATCACTCCATGGAATCCTGGCAACTTATCCAGTTCCGTAACATTGTCCCAAGCTTCATCGGACAACCAAGCCACTGTTTTGTCAGGCTGGTTCACTTTGTCTAATATTATGCCACCTTTCAATAAAAATGCATATTCTGCAGCCGCAATTTTGCCTTGGGCTTCCAATATTTTGATACACATGCGGAAAGAGAAAAGGAGCTTGTGCTGTTCAAAAAGACCTCGACAAGTGTTCCTGTAAATGAGGTAAAATGGTTTGAATTCTGTTTTGAGGATAAATTTTTATTACGATTCTTATTTTATACTTTCTTTTACATATAGATACAGAAGCATACATGAATTTAAAAAATGACCCTGTTGAAGTCTATTAAAACCGGCTCTAAAAGCGGTTCTAAAGATTCCCCGGAATTTCAAAGGATTTCAAGGGATCTAAAGGGATGAAAAAGAATTTCTACAGTATTCGAAGGAATTTATTGGATTTCAGCAGATTTATATTTTTTTACCAATGTTCAGAGCTTTTGAGTGTTCTAGGAAATTTTTCGAGATTTGAAAGATTTTGAGGCTGTTCATGGCATTTCACAAGAATCAGTCGAGGAATTTTAGATTATTTATCAGATTAAATGGTGTTGCAAGACGTTTTGATTCTTCGCATGGGTTCGCAAAGAATTTCCCAAACTTTCTAAAAGTTTTGAAAGTTTTCGGCTTCGAAGATATGAAAAGATTGGACATTTTTAAAAAATATTTAGGGCATTTTAATGAATTGAAAGAATTCCATGTAGTTTTAAAGAATTTCGAAAAATTCGGGAAGATTTGGGAAGATTTGAAAGAATTTTTAAGATTTGGGTATATTTTAGAAATTTCCATGGGATTTCAGATTTCTAAGATTTTTTAAGCGATATCAACGGTTTTTAAGGGATTTTATCAAATTTTTGAGGATTTCAATAATTGAAGGGAATTTTCGGGGCACATGAAAATGTATTCCAATGGATTTTCCAGAGTCTCGAAAGACTCCTGATTTATTATCATCATTTATTTTTATGGTAATTTGAAGGGATTTTATTAAAACAAAAGAAATTAATCTCTCGAAAGCTTTTCAAAATTGTAGGAGATTCCGAATTTTTCGAAATAGAATTTAAAAGGATTTTCGAGGATTTTGGGGTATTATGAAACATTTTAAAGAATTTTTGATAAATTTAAAGCATATAAAAGAATTTTGAAGAAATATTCTGAAAGATTTAAAATATTTCGTGATACTTTTGAGAGATTTCAAGAGATTAATGAAGAGCTAATGAATTTCCAAGGATTTTAATGGTATCCAGGCATTTTAAAAATGACACGTGATCCGAAGAATTTCTTTAGGATTCTATAAGATTTGGAAGGGACCTATCTGGTTTCAGGATATTCCTAACAATTCCAAGGGACTTCAGTGAATGTAAAAGATTTCAAAAGTTTCATATTCGATTTAGAGAATCTTATCAAAAGTTCAACTCATAAAAGAAATTTCTTGATATCTCATAGTGTGAATATACATTTCTGAAAATTTCACAAGAATCAATAGATTCGGTAGGACTTCAAAGATTTGAGAAGATTGGAAGGTTTTCTCAAATATTTAAGGCATTTCACTGAGATTTGAGTATATTTTAGAAGATTCCATGGGATTTCAGATTCCCAAGGATTTTTTTATAAATGTAAACGGTTTTCAAGGTATTCTATCAAACCTTTGCGATTCAGATGAAAAAAAAAATCTCTCGAAAGCTTTTCAAGAATTTTTGAAGATTCACATGTACTTAAAAAGATTATTATAAATTTCTAAGAGCGTCAACAAACTCCGAAAAAATTTGGAATATTCCGAAAGATTCGAAATATTTTATGATAATTTTGGATTTAAGGAATTTCCAAGGATTTCAATGATATTCAGGCATTTTGAACACAACACGTGTTCCGAAAATTCCTTTTTAGGATTCTGAAAGATTTGGAAGGAACCTATATGGTTTCGAAATATCTTTGGAGATTCCCAGCAGATTTGTAAATATTCCCAAAAAGTCCATGATTTTGAAGCGTTCCGGAATCAATCAATACACTTATGGACAAAACATTTTTGGAAATAATTTGTTCGCATATTTCATTTTCAATCCTAATAATTAGAAATTTTAGAATACCCAGACTTTTAGATGTTGAGAATAATAATTTATTGCTGTTACAAGAACTGTTTTTATTTCTATTGTTATTTCTGTTTAACGAAAAAAGAAATGAAAACCGATTGGGTGAATATAAATTATGCAAGCCCGGAAGCAACAAAAATATTCAGAGTCTGATCTTTGACCTCGATATGGGGTGCAAAATTTCACCTGACTGGATTATTTTTCCATGGACTTTATTTTTTCGGTTAACTCTGGAATGTTCCAGAATTTTCTTCAATGCTAATGGGATGTTCTAGAATTGTATGGATTTCCCTAATTCTTAAATGTAGGAGGACATCACAGGATTTATAGTATTTTCAATAATATTCTGCAATAATAAAATATTCTAGAATAATCTCGAATATTCAAGAAATTTACAGAATATTCCAAATTCTTCTAAACCATTCTGTATTTTCGAAATTCACTGGGAGTGCAAACAATGATTTGGAGTGTCCTAGAGAATTATGAAATGTTGAGAAACATTCTAGAACTTTATTGACTTTTCTGGACCATTCTCGAAATTCATAGATTCTCCTCGAATGTTTTTGAATTAGCAAGAATAATTTAATCTCACTTCGTCTTACCTGTACAATGCGTAAGTATGATATTCATTCAGAGCCTCTATTCTTTCCTTCAGTTTTGTACTCTTACGGCTCCTATCGATTGAGATCATGAATAATGATATGTAGGACTCCAAAGAAAATTGATACATTGGATCTATGAGGCTCATGTCATTGAGAACAAAAAATAGAATGGCTGCTCTTCTTGAACACGATCGATATCCTTCCCTTGCAAGATCAATTTCCTTTTCTGTTTCTTCAGTTACTATTAAAGACTTCTGGACTGTATCTGATGTTGTCTTTGAAGTTTGCAAGGTACTCAGAAGATCCAGGTCGTCCAATAGCGAGCCGGTCGTGACATTCAATAAACTAACAAAATATATTTGTAAATGTAGATTTTGAACAAGATATTTTTCATGTATAGTAAGTAAGGGCATGTGGAAGGCTGTCACGTGATCAATCACATAATCAATATACATAATATCCAATCAAAAACAAAAAACAGAATTGGACGAATTACTTCCAGTTATTTTAGTTTTGAAGGCATTGCATGGACCGACTCTGGAATTTTTATGTTCCCTCCACGGCGATACATCAAATTCCGTAACTCAACACTATGAGTCAATAAGAAAGAATTTTGCGATTGATAACGCACAAAGCCATGATTGGGGGCTAAAGTTCAACAACACCATCCGAAAATGATGAAGGTTTGACATCTAGGGCGTCAGAAATTCACTGTAGTACCATCAACGACATGTAAACGTCCGAAAATTTGTATAACTCGCGTACTCACACGATAGCGCATGAAACACGATACATGCAACTATTGACGGTAAAGTAGTGCTCGCAATGAATAAATAGTGAAGACAATATAAAATTGAATTATTTCTGCATAAACAAATATTGTAATTGTTTTTCCAAGTGATCGTTTACACATTTTTATAGTTTAGAAAAAAGAACAAATTCATAGTTTCTAGTAAATGGAAACTTTTGATATTTCAGAAATTTACCAAGTTCGAAATTTAGAACTTTAGAAAATATATCAATTCGTATATCCATTTGATCTTTCTTAAGTTTGAAAGAACTAAAACCATTTACAACTTATCAATTTATGACTAAATAAATTCAGTGCCGTATTTATAGGTTTATTGCACTTTTAGGAAAATACATATGGGACATTCTTTCACAAATCGAACAGAGAATTAACCGACCCATTTTTGATTGAGCTGAAACTTTTCTTACGGGTTTGTTATCGAAAAAGAGAAGATACTTATTTGAAGATTTTTTTTTATTTCGCAATTTTTTGAGAAATCGGAAGGGTTGAAAAATTGAGAATTTTATTGAAGACTATTTTCTAAAAATGCATAACTCCTGTTCTATTTAAGCTAGAAACATTTTCTTTTTCTCATTTGAGAGGTGAAAGAACGAGCTTTGATAAAATAACCATCTCAAAAATATTTTCAACAAATTAAAATTGTCATTAACAATTGAGATTTCAAAATCGATTTTTAACTAGTTTGACCTCAATGAATTAGGTTCTTAGTATTTCATCGTATTCTACGTCAAATTTCCGATCGAAAATGATTTATTCTAAAATGGCGATTTTATTATTACTATCGGAAAAAATTAAATGTATCTAGTAGTGTCGAGCACGGTACCTCACAGCGGCGCGCGTATCACCTTGCACGGACGATTATCTTATTTGATGTCGTTTTTCTCTTAAATATGAATGATTATTATATATTTTCAGTTGAATGATCTTATTTCTTAGACAAGATAACTTTATCAAAAATTCAATAAATAAATAAATGATAAGGAAAAGAAAAACATCATTATTGAAAATGTACATTGCTTTATTAGGATTTTTTAGGTTGACTAAGTGAATAAGTACCTCTTTCAGTTTTATGTTATACAGTATTTACATTCCTCGAATTCTAACATTTCTTATTTACAAATTTTTACAATATTTTTCTTTTTATACAAGGAAAATTTCTTTGCTTCCAATCCTTGAGGAAAAACTGGAATCATACAATGATATTTTAAAGTTACCTTTATCGTTTTAGCTTTTTGGAAGCGTTGTTGAAAATGTATATTATTTTATTATGATTATTAGGATTATTATATAGATTTCTTAATCAAAAGAGACGAGTTTGTTAGAAAACAGTTGGAATATCAAACTGAAAGAGTATCAGTGGAGACGAATTTATAGAATAATACATTTTTGGAAGAAAAGAGACGAATTTTCCTAGAAGGTAGTTGAAGTTTCTAGAAGGTTGTTGAATTCTCACCCTAGGAAGGTATTTCCCAAACAAAGAAGTTAATTTTCAATCTTGAAATTCAAATTTTCTACCAGAAGAGATGAACATTTCCAATCCAGAAGGACAACTCAAATTCAAAATCATGAAATATTTACAAAATAGTATTGAATGATTAACAAAACAGGCAATGACAAAAAATCTAATCCCATCCAAATGGACAAATCGTCTATCCAAGAAGACAAATTTTGAAAGTAATTAATTTTTCTCAAGAAAAAAGACGACTTCGCTAGAAGGCCATTAAAGCTTAGAGGGTTGTTGGATTTTCAACCTGTAGAGTTAAAACCTCAACGAAAAAGTTAGTTTCTAACGTTGAAATGAAAATTTTCTACCAGAAAAGATGAATATTCCCAATCCAATATTTTCTGGTACAAAATTTATATTTCAACGTTAGAAACTAACTTTTTTGTTGAGGATTTAACTGTACAGGTTGAAAATCCAACCATCCTCTAGAAGCTTTCATTACCTCCTATCAAATTCGTCTTTTTTCTTGAGAAAAATGTATTGGTATCAAAATGTGTCTTCTTGAATAGACGATTTGTCCATTTGGATTTGATTAGTTTTTTTGTAATTGTCTGCTTTGTTAATAATTCAACACTGTTTTGTAAATATTTCATGATTTTCAATTTAAGTTGTCCTTCTGTACTGGGAATGTTCACCTCTTCTGGTAGGAAGTTTTAATTTCAAGATTGAAAATTTGCTTTTTTGGTTAGGATTTACCTTTCTAGGTTGAGAATCGAACTACCTTCTAGAAACTTCAATTACCTTCTAGAAAATTCGTCTCTTTTCTTCAAAAATGTATTATCTTATAAATTCGTCTTAATTGATATAGACTTTCAGTTTGATATTCCAACTGCATTCTAACAAACTCGTCTCTCTTGATTAAGAAATCTATATAATAATCCTAATAATCCCTATAAAGCAATCTACATTTTCAACAACGCTTCCACAAAGCTATAACGATAAAGGGGACTTTAAAATATAATTGTATGATTCCAGTTTCTCTTCAAGAGTTGGAAGCAAAGAAATTTTCCGTGTATGAAAAAAAAAATTTTGTGAAAATTTGTAAATAAGAAATGTTAAAATTCGAGGAATGTTAATACTGTATAACATAAAACTGAAAGAGCTAGGTACTTATTCACTAAGTCAACCTACCAAAATCCTAATAAAGCAATGTACATTTTCAATAATGATGTTTTTCTTGTCCTTCTTATCATTTATTTATTTCTTGAATTTCTGATAGAGTTATCTTGTCTAAGAAATGAGATCATTTAACTGAAAATATATAATAATCATTCATATTTAAGCGGAAAACGATATCAAAGAAGAAAATCGGCCGTGCAATGTGATACGCGCGCCGATGTGAGTATCGCGCTCGACACCGCTAGATACATTAAATTTTTTCCAATACAAGTAATGAAATCGCCATTTTTAAGTAAATCGTTTTCGATCGGAAATTTGACGTAGAATACTATGAAAATACTAAGAACCTAATCCATGGGGGTCACACTTGTTAAAAATCGATTTTAAAATTTCAATTGTTAATAACAATTTCAATTTGTCGAAAATATTTTTGAGATGGTTCTTTTATCAAAGCTCGTTATTTAACCTTTCAAATGAAAAAAAGAAAATGTTTCTAACTCAAATGGAACAGGAGTTATGCATTTTCAAAAAATAGTCTTCACTAAAATTCTCAATTTTTCAACCCTTCCTATTTCTCAAAAAATTGCAAAATAAAAAAATCCTCAAATACGTATCTTCTCTTTTTCGATAAAGAACCCGTAAATAAAGTTTTAGCTCAATCAAAAATGGGTCGGTCAATTCACCGAAAGGTCAGACTTCAAGGAGCGTTTCGCAAACGAAAAATGTGCTACAACTATTATGTAAATCTTTCATTCATTAATTCACCGCTCATATATGTAAAATAATTATAAGAAATAATGGAGTTGTTTCAAAAACATTCTTCGGAATTCGTTTGAATTTATCAGATTTTACCAAATCCAGTAGAATTGTCTGAAATTCATTTCAGCCAACCTCGGGCATTGGGATTAGTCCCCCAGGAAAAATGGATTTCCCTCTCTTTGAATGAGACAGATTATTTTGAGGTTAGGCTACCATATTTCACACAAATTTCAAAATTTATGACAGTCAGTCTGTATTCGGCATTCTTCTTATCTGAGTTTGTTAGCAGCTTCCGGAAATTTCAAACTTATGTCAGATTTTTTTTCCTATTTTCTTGAAAACTGTATGAACAATAAAAAAGTGTTATTAATTTGAAACCTTCTTTTCAAGTGATTACCAATTTCCATTTTCAAATACTTTATGGCGATTTTAGCTAAAGTCAGAGAAATAACATAACATCGCATTTAATTCATAAAGAATCTTGAATCTTTTCTGAAATCTATATTGATGTTTCTGCTGAAAACTGCTCAGGATTGTTTGAATCTAGAAAAGAAACCTCATCTAAAATTTTGTAAACTTTGAAAAAAAAGTCGCAAGTTCATTTACTACATGCAGTATGTATCGATCAGTGTAATAATTAAAATACGACTGAAAGTGTTAATTGAAAACTTTCGATTTAAAACCTCTATTTGGGACCTTTCAATCAAAAAATTTTGAAATGCGAAATTTATGATCTATGAATGTTCTAATGGAACAAAAATGTTGTTTTCTACCAAATAGTTAATTTTCTCACGAAATGTTGCATTTTCAAGTCAAAAAAAAAATTAGGTAAATTTTCTGATGAAGGAGATCAATTTCCAAGAATAAATAACTTTTTTATTTTATAAACCGCATTTTCAATCCAAAGGAAAGAATTTTAACCCAACAGTTGCTTAACAACTTGATAGCTGAATTTTGAAACAAAAAGTCGAATTTCCAACAAAATCTCCAACTTTTAACCTAATGTTCGAATTCTCATGTCAAAAAGACGAAACTATTCCGCATGCGATTGAACTTATAACCACAAAAGATGAATTTTCAACCTCATATCTTAGTTTCCAACAAAAACCATGAATTTTCTACAAAGTAGTTGAATTTTCAACTGAAAAATACCAAGTTTGAAGAAAAATGTTAATTTACTAAAAGCTCAACTCAAAAAATGCATCGTCCTTAAAGCAGTTTGAATTCAAACCAAGTTTGAATTCACAAAAAACACAACATTTTATTTTCGAATCTAAAAAAGTAGAATTATACGAACAGGATCAAATTTTCAACAATTCACATGAGTTTTCAACTAAATAGATGAATTTTAAACGAGAAAAAATATTCCTTTAGAAAAATGAATTTAGATAAGAAAATAGAATATTTACATTTTCAGTTGATAAAATTTCTTCTCTAAAAAAAAATTCAGCAGATACTTCATTTACTTTAATTCAACAGTATTATTTTTGTATGAAGTGATGAATGCTTAACCGAGTTTAACTTGATAGGAGAAGCAGGATGATTTAATTGTAATGGGAATACAAAGGGGGACAAGGATGGTGGAATAACTCACAGGGAAAGGGGAAACAGTAATAGACTACGTTCCAGCTGAAGAAAGGGTAAGGAAGCTTATGGTCGGAATATAAGTGGGTAATGAGATAGGCTCAGAACACTTCTCAGTAATAGCGAAATTGAAAGGAGGGTATAAACATTCTAGAGGTAGGAAGGGAGGAGGGAAGGTTAGAAAAGTAAACATGGGGCGCTGTGGAAAAGAAAAGCTGATGGAATTTGGAGCAAAGATGAAGGAGGAGAATCTAAAAGGTAAAGAAGAGGAAGGGGTGGACGAGATGATAGAAGGAATAAAAGGGATAATAGATAAGGTTGAATAGGCTGAAACCCTTAAAGAGGAGGGAGCCATCGAAAGGATAGGATGGTGGGATGAGGAATCTAAGGAAGGTCAAGAGAAAATAAAGGAGAGTGTTAGAGAATGGAGAAGAGGAGACATTAGCAAAAGGGAGTACAACAAGAGGAAGCGAGAATATGAGGTAATGGTAAACGAGAGAAAGCAGAAGGAAAAGAAAGATACAAGAAAGAAGTGGAGAAAGCGGTGAAGGAAGGAAAGGTGTGAGAGGTGATAAATAGGGAAAGAGGGAGAAGGATGGGGGTGAATGAGGATATTAAAATGAATGAATGAACTAAGTACTTTAAAGGACTTGTAGAGGGGAGGGGGAGAAATTAGGGCTAGAGAATAAGAGAAGAAGGTAAAAAATGAAGGAGGGGAAAATAAAAACGATATAAGTAGGGGGAAGTAAACGAGGCAATCGAAAGTCTAAAAAGAAATAAAGCGACAGGTGAAGATAGCATAGAGAATGAAGCTCTCAAATATGGGGGGGGGGGGATAAGGGGAGAGATGTGGAGAATTTTTAATAAAGTATGGAGAGGAGACGGATGGCCTGAAGAATGGAGGACAGGATTAGTGATTCCACTCTTAAAAAAGGGAGAGGGTAAAAGGGTGGAGGATTAAAGAGGTAATACTTTGATGTCGGTGGGGTATAAGATCCATGCGAAAGTGCTCAGGAACAGGCTAGAGAGTCAGGTAGAAGAGAAAGGAAGTATCCCACACAACCAGACGGGTTTCAGAAAAGGAATGGGAACAACTAATAACATTTACGTGGCCTTGTTTGTAGACTTTAAAGCAGCATTCGACTCAGTGAACAGGAAGGTATTGTGGCAGGCGATGAAAGAAAGGGGAGTAGAGGAAGATCTGATAGAAAGAATAAAAGAAATATTTGTGGAGACTAGGTTCAGAGTGGGGATAGGTAATGAGA
>WSXT02188320.1:0-20174 GCA_011762715.2 Neuroterus valhalla | reverse complement strand
TGGCGGTCTCGGGTAGATGAGGCAATGAACTTTCGAGTTCCAAATGCTGATAAATAATAATAATAATAATAATTTTTCGGAAAACCCCAAATTTTTCCTTTAACCCATTGTAACTTTTATTTAATTTGATGTACCTAGGATTTTTGCCCAGATTCTGATAGCGTTTTTCATCTCCTTTCGAAATCCTTCAGCAAATTTCAAAGTGTGGTTTTTTTTTTAGAGAATCTGCTTTTACTATTTTCAGTAAAACTGCTGTCATTTTCTTAATTTTTATTTTTTTGTAAATTTTCAGGCAGATTTTGAAAGAAGATGAAAAATGTTATCAGAATCTGAGCATAAATCCTCGATACCTCAACTAAATCAAAAGTTTTAATGGTTAAAAGGAAATATTTGGGGTTTTTAAAAAAAAAAATCACAAAATTAAAATACGCATAACTTGGTAGACATTTTTTTTCTTAAATAAAATAAATACGTATCGCCTAATTTCTTCTGAAAATAAACATATTTCGTCTCCGAGAGATTCTGCGACTTCAAGCGCAAAACATGCTTTATTTGAGATGGATTCGACCTAGTTCAAATTAGAAATCTGAATAAGTACAGGGAATTCAGTTTAGAAAGGATAAAGGTTTTCCTGAACTTTGCAAATGCTTCAAATTATAGTTTGATCAATTTCATTTTATGCTGCATATTATTCCTCTCTAATGTTACTAAATTCCAAATAAGATAACCAACATTTTTGGAGGAATGTGTTTTTTGCATTAATTTCTTAGAAAATCGAATACATATTATGTTAAAAAGATTTGTTCAAAATCTCATTTTCAACGTCGTAATGAAAAGAATGTCAATTTAAAACTATGTAACTGACTCTGTACTTGTCTCCCATTTTCTTTTTTTTTTCAATTGTGTAATCTTATACCTTTTTTCTAAAATTTGGCCTTCCGATTGAAAACGATATTCCTTGAAATTAGTATTGTTTATTTATAAAAAAAAATTTACCTATCTTCCTTTATAGACCTTTCTGCAAAAAATCGCCTGTTACAGTGCGATACCGCCACACTAAATCTTTATTTTCACAGAACAAAATCATCTTTTAATGACACTTGGTATTTATTATTAGCCTCCCCATAACTTGAAAGCAAGTCTTTACTTTTTTTCATGTTCAAAAATAGCCTTATATCGAAATTCAAATGCGATTTTCAAAACCCTTGAAATTTGAACCTCAAAATTCTTGAATGGTTTACTCGGGATTGGTTGACTATTTCTAATCAAGTTAATTTCCTATCAGTTTAGAAACTATAAAACTCTAGGAATAAGTTTTTATTCTCTGTCCAAAATGAAAATCGCACTCTTTATCGTTATCCGCAGCCGAGCCTGTTCAAATACCACATTCTATTTCTCGGAAATATATAATTTTTTTATTATACATTTTTGATCTCATTTGATAAACACTTCAGTTTGGGAGTGGCTTTTCATTTAATCTTTAAATAGTGATTTCGATATACCAGAATGGAATTTCCCTTTCCTGAAAAATTTCGATTTGTTGGTTATCTGGTTTTATACTGCGAGCGTAGACACGGCCTTTTTCTATACGTAGAACATAATATTTGATTCTCCTCGTTGGGGAACACAAATATAAAAATTGGAGTTTTTTTCTTTCGAAGCATTCTAATCTGACTGATTTATATATAAGTTTAAATTTAAAAAATGTCTTGTGTCCATTTTTCCACCTTTTCTTACAAATTTATGCCACGACTGGCACTAATTTTAATCTCTGGAATGTGAGCTCTGTGAAAAGCGTTTCATTTATTTAAAAAAAAATTCTTCCAGAATTGCCAAAATACATTTACACCAAATTCTTCAGTGGTTTCCCCGACGACTGGGAGAATGTCCATCAAATCTGGAAAAATTATGTCGCTCAGGGAAGCAGAGAAAGTTTTCGGTGGCCAATGGACGTTTCTTTCAGTGACGACGATCTGAACAGCGAAATTACTGATATCACCCAAGTTTGTCGAAGCAGTAAGAATAAATTTGAGGAAACTGGTTCCATTGACAAATCGACTCCTCAAAGGTCTTCCGGTTACAGTTCGGACATCCGACAAGAAAGTAATTCAAAATTAAATGTAAATATGAGCAGAGATGTGAGCTTGAAAGATCACTCGCGTTTTTCGAACAGGAACAATACCGTAGAGGTTTCAGGGTTTTCTAATGGAAAAGAGAATGGGAACAGAAGCCAGATAGAGAACAGGAGTCAGGATGAGAGTAGAAGCCTGAGTGAAAACAGAAGTGGAAATTTATACACAGCTTTGAATTACGCTCAAACATTAAAAGACTTCATCTTCGAAGATAAGCTGACGACTATAACCCAGAATTTACTCAACGAAAATTGCCCTCGGGAATATGTAAGATACGTGAATGAGACCATTGAGAATTTAAATTATCTCGTTTCATATAAAATTACAAACTTGGACGAAATCGAAGTCAAACGTCCGAGAATAGAATCCACAAACGATTCCCGTATCGCTGAAGACTTCCAGAGAAATTGTTCCACTCCGCTTGTCAAACCTGATGAACGGATGTTGAATGCATCGACACAAGTGCCTGGCAGTGGGGTGGCAGAGAGAATATCACATTTCCAACCTGAAAAGCGAAATGAGAAGTACGAAGCATATACGAAAATGATCAGCCCGCAAGTCAATAATCCGCAGATTCCAAATTCAAAAACGAATGGTGATATTTCGGAAAGCGAGACCTACGCTGGTGTTCCAAAAATATCGGTGGATCAAATTTTTCAGTCAAAAACTTACCATGCGAGGTACAAGGAAAGGAAATTAGAGCGGAATTTGAAAAGTAATGTTTTGAAATTGAGCGCTAAAGATTGTAGGAATAATTTTTCTTATGATTCAAGTGTGAGTTTGACGGAAGAAGAAATTCAGAAGAATTATGAGGACAAAACGAGCAAAGCTAGATTGAATTCAAACATTCCACAATTCAGGATAAATACTTCGAAAGTTGCCGGAGTAAGAACCGATCTGAACTCAGACCCTTTGAAACAGAATCGCTCACCTTTGGAACTGATGAGGAAAAATCATTTCGAGGATAACGGAAAGAGGATAGAGAATGCGAACACAACTCCGAATCCCAGCAACGCTGATTTGGTTTTGTTAGATGGTGAAAACAGGAGAACGCTGAGTGATAAAGAAAATTTAGAATCGAATAAGCAGCCTATTTCGGAAACTTATCAGACAAAAAATGCTCAGACTTTGCAGCATTTTGAATGTGATGATCAACGAGGGAAGCAAAAAACAACAACAGTACATTCGGAAACCAATGTTTTGCAGAGGTCGAAAAGACCGCATAAAAATCAATTTTTAACTTTTGAATCAGAAGATAATAGGCAGGAGCGAAGAGAACTGGATGAAGGATTCAAGAATACGAATTTTCAGAAAAGTACAGAAACGTTTCAGTATTCGGAGAAAAATGCTACTGTAAATAAGGAGAGTTCGGCAAATGATTCCTTTGGATCTGAGAAAAATCCTAAGCTTTTGGAATCTTGGACGCCGCATGTAATATTCGGTGGCAAGAATTATCATCTTGTTTTTGAAGGGATTTTACTCAAGTATGTCAAATTTAACTCTGTTTTTTTTTGCGTTGATCAATCGAAAGTGTTCCTGAAATTGAGAAAATTCGAGAGCTTTGAAATCATTTAGATTCTTAAAATTTTTGAAACTTTTTTATTCCTTGAAACTCTTGTGAATCCTTTACGATGTCCCTGAAATGTTTGTGTAATCTTTTTGAAATTCTCTCATTAAATCTGTTTTATATTCAAAAGTCGAGTGATCAACCCCTTAAAAAAATGAAAATTTCGTTTATATATTGAAGAATGTAATAATTTTTATTATAGTGCGGTTGGTCGACCCATGAAGAAGAAATTTACTTCGAATCATGTCGTGAGAAGAGTTTCTTCAAAAGTTGTCGAAACGGAGGATCGTCAGTTTTATAAACTGATTGGAGATTTACATAATACTAAACATAGTAATTACAAAAGAGATTATATTTACATAAATTATCCATAATTTAAAAATGAATAATTATTTATGATTCAAATATAACTTTTTTCTTAGTTGTTCCCAAAGAACTCTTGCCTCAATGCAGAAACGGATGTCCAGCAAATATTGATCACTTCTGTGCCATGTGGCTGAAAATAACTGGAGGTGAATATACTTTCCTCAAAGGAAATTTTGAAGTAAAATTTCTCTAACAGTACTTAGTTTCCAGAAAACAACGTTATTGCCGAACGTCCACAAAAATCTACTACAGAACTTCCACAAAATATTCAAAGTAGTTCCAGAGGAAGGCGCATTCTACCTCCTTTGAATTATTGGGCTGGTAAAAAATTTAATATAATATTTTTTTTATTTCTACGCAAATTTTAGAGTAGATAAAGATTTGTAAAAAATAATGTTTTACTTTTTAATAGGCGAGCGAGTGGTTATGAAAGACGATAAGGCTATCTATAAACCAGCAGATCCAAAAGAATATTTTGCACCTTCCGGAATCAAGAGCCCTGAAAATCCTCGGGTGAGTTACTAAGGAATTCAGAAACTTCTGCTGCGATCAAGATTATTTGTTAAGATAATGTATCTCGTAAGTTTGAGTAATGTGTAACGAATTAATTTGCGTTTGCGAAAGTTTATTTTATAATTTTAACACATTCGAATTGCTTCGAAAAACGTAAAAATAAAGTCCTTTTTGGCGGATGCTGTGATTTTTTTTTTTCGAATTTCAAAGGCTCCAGTTATTGTGAACCCGTCCTCTTACTTTTGAGAATTTTTTTGAATTTCGTAGGCTTTTCTTAGAATCTGAATGTTCTTTAAGTGGTCATTTAAAAAATACAGAATTCGCAAGATCAGGAAATTCAGGTGGATATACTAGACGCAACCGGAAGAAAAATGACATCAAAGACAGTTGACATGAAATCAAAACCTAATCTAGTACATGAGGTAACATTACTTTCGCGAATCCTTAATCAGTTCAAAATGGAAGATTCTATTAAATTGAAAATTTTTTCAGGATCCTTCTTCGTCAACCGAGGCAAGAAAGGGTTCTTCTTACTCCGAAGAAATAGAACCTACTGACAAAAATAAAATTGCCCACAAATTGACTTTCTCATCAAGCGACAGTGAAGAGGCTCAAGAAATAATGAACACGCGCTTAGTATGTTGAATTCCCTAGCAAAGAATAATTTCTCAATATTAATCTAAAATTATACTTAATCCTCCCTTCACTTATGTTCTTCATTGCACAGAAGAGAAAGAGTCGAAAAAGTACCGAATTTAACGGAACCTCCTCCCGCAGTGGAAAAAATGCCGGTCGACAAAACGAGGTAATATATTCTATTTCATATTTTATCCATTTACGGAAAAATTAGAGTATTAATGTGTGTTTTTTCTCCCAGAATTATAAAACTTCTAATCCCTATGGATTGAGAAAAAGGCAGAAGATTGATCACAAAGTTGATTCAGACATAGAGAGTGATACGGATTCGAATGCAGATGACAAACCTGAAAGGAAAAAATTGTAAGGTTTACAAATATTTTATATAATATAGTTCTAAGTTTTAAGACATTACATTTTTAATTTTTAACACTAGGTCTTTAAACTTTTCTACAAAAAATCAATTCCTAATTTTTTTTACTCCACCATGTTCATGATTGTTCTTTCTTTTTACATGGTACAAAGGCCAGTCACAAGCAAGCCATCCCAAATTCGTTGCATTTATAAGAAAAACGTTCCAGCCAAAGATGCCATGCTATCGGATGATCAGCTTTCAGTGGCATGAATGTATATAGGGTTCGTTGATCATTTCCATGGATAATTAACTAATTTGTAATGTTGAGAGGATCTGGTATTCGATTATTGCGAAAATTATAAAAATTAGCTCCTGGATAGAGTAAAAACTAAAAGAATCGATAATTATCCTTCGAAAAGTGTTGTATATTCACTCTTAAATGTAAACTTTCAGTAAATACTACTGCTGAGAAAATTAGTATTAGAACTGAAAGTATGAAAAGCATAGAATTTGTGTTTTGTTCATATATGTATATATTTTTTTCGTTTGATGCCTCTAATCAATGTTTTTGTACTTAAGGTGCTCTATAAAAACAAAGACTCTATTTTTTAATTAGCCTTAGGTATTTTTATATATTGAATTATAGACGTTATAAAGAATGAAAGAAGTATGAAATGAATATTGGGTTAATATTTTTAATTTAAAAAAAAACTATTATCGATTTTAAGCTAACGTGGCATAGAGAAAATTTTAATTTTAAATGCAAGTGTGTTTTCATATTTCTCCTCCTTTCGATCAAACCAAAATTGTGTAGAATTAAATACGTTTTCAATCTTGTTTAATCTATTCAACTAGTGAATCGCATGTTGATGATGAACTGGCTTGCAAATGTTTTCGGATTAAGATGAAAAATCGTGAATCTTTCGCAAATTTCAATTTTTCTAAGCAATAATATTTGATTCTCTTTGTAGAAATGATTTTTGAATAATTCAATGCACTGAGAAAATAGCGCATCTGCTGCGTTAGAAAAATCTGTCATTTTTTATGATAGTATACAATAAATTGAAAAACTCTAAAATAATATAATAATATAAAAATAATAAAATTCAACTCTCACTAAAAGATATGTCACTAACATTAATAATTTTAATCAAAAGTTGAGAGAATTCCATACCTTTATATATAAATATGGCCAGTACAAATCGTCACTTTGGTAAGATCTTCCTTTTTCGAGTATCTTTTAGGTTGAAATAGGGGAAAATATGAAACCTGCAGGATATCCTTATATGATAAAACTTTACACACGCGATTCATTTTTTTGGTAGGACCTCATCTGTATTTTATTTGAAACTTCTTTGAAAATTGAGTAAATTATTAATTACCCTTTTCTGGAGGGTATAAAACAGAATAACAGTTTTAATGAAATCGGCTCTTAAAACTCGGTTTATTTGCATTCAAAATTGAATGATTTTTCTTTTATCGGGGAATTTTCTTAAAGATGGAATCCTTTTTTTATTTTGTCCACGTGATATAATATCTACAAAATTCTACAGCGTAGATAAGATAAAAATAGGATTTAATTTTTGGGAAAATAGTCCGATTGAAAAAAATATTTAATTTGTAATTATAATTAATCGAATTTTGGGAGCGTCATTCATATTATTGTTTTCCTTTTCCGTACCGACCAGGAGAGGGTTATAATTAGTTTTAATTCACGTAATCTTCAAACTAGTTACAGGTATTATTTTCCCCTTTTTCATCTTCTAGGATATATTCGAAGCAGATAAAGGAAGGTTTAACCGAGGCAACAGTTCGTACTGGCCATATTTATATATAAAGCTGTGAAATTTTCTCAACTTTTGATTGAAATTAATAATATTAAGGATATATCTTATTTAAAGAGTTGAATTTCATTATTTTTATCTCATGATGACAGATGAGTATCAAATTGAAAACCTTAAAAATGTTACCTTTTTCAAGTAGTGTTTCGTAATCACTTTTTTTACTAAAATTATCTTCATGCAATAAGGTTATACGAGTTATATGAGTTATACATAATCATAGTCTGATCCGAAGTATTATATGCTTGTATCAAAAATAACAATATGTTCTAAGGCAGTGTACGCCCGATTTTTTCAGTGCACACCATTATCTAGAAATTATTTTTACGAAGGGAATCGAAATTAACGCTTATAAATCATGGAATTCGACTCAGAGAACATCCAGGAACATTAATATTATTATACCATTAGGCCAAATCCCTTTCGGGGTAAGCATTACTCGATTAAGCTTTATTATTGTAAACGAATTATTATTGGTTAAGTTACATACTGAGGAGGTCACCAGTCTCTTGCAGGAATCTGTTAGGAATTCTTACAAACTGCTCAAATAAGAGCTAGTCAAATTTTGTACAAAATAATTTAGTTTCATTAAAGAAAAATCTGAAATTAAGAGAAAAATTCCCAAGAGTAAGGACAAAAAATACGAATTCTCAATAAAACAAACAATTTTTAAAATTAAATTTCAAGGCATTGTAGCTCAATATCAAATTTTGTTTTACAATCACCTCGCCACGATGATCTTTTCTGGAATTGCCGTAATGTACAACTGAAACTATTACAGGTATACACTCAATTGATACACTCAATTTATTGTGAAATGGATGTATTATTCTTAGTTATAATTATATACAATTGAAATTTCGATGCTCAAAATAATTGAAGCTTTTAGGTAGAGTTTAGATACTTTTACATTCTGAAACTTTGTTTTTCAAATTATGTTTTAAACATCTTCAAATTTAAGCATCGAGAACTTCTGGATTTCCGATGCATAGAAACATTGGCATGACAGTCTTAATTGTATTATGAATACGTTTTCTCGACGTCTTTTTGGCCTTTCTGAGCCTATTAATTCTTTCAACCGGGAAACATTCATATATTCTCAATCATAATTCATAATTCATCGATGGCCTTTGAATTTTGGATGAATCCTAATTTGACTTATTCCTCTGGAGAAGGACCCTCTCCCAACAAAAGTTCTGAAACAAATAATTGTAATTAATATCAAGATTTTTATTATTATAGAAATGCTTACAATCTGCGTTCGAATTTTGAACTTCACAAATTTTTTCCCCTCCGATTAGATACTTTTACATTTTGAAACTTTGTTTTCCGAATTTCAAACATCTTTTGATTGAAGCATCAAGAATTTTCAATTAAAAAATGGGCTCTTTTTGCAATGAAAAAAAAATTATTTTCATAACTTTTGAAATGTTTTCAAGTTGTTAAGTTTTGAATACTTTCTGCCTCACATTTTTTAATTAAACGCAAGGGGCTGATTACTAAAGCGATACAATTAGCAATTTTACAATTTTGAAGTTTCTCAGTTTTGAACGGTTTTTATTGAAAGTCCTCTAATTTTGGAAGGAGGTTTGGAAAATTCTATCAAATCTTGAAGGCTTAGAAATGAGTTAAGAACTAAGATACTCTGAAGTGGAACAATTCAAAAATGTTATTCTTCAAATCTTCGAATCAAAAATGTTGAATTATTGAATTTCTAATAGATCCAATTTATAATATTAGAGTTTTTAATGTTGACAGTTTTAACCGAAGTGAACATTTTTTCTTCTACAATCCAAACTGCATAGGTGTAAAAGATTTTTAGAACATTATGCAGAGATAAAAAATCTGAGAAGCTAAGGGACTTAAAGGAGTCTTTTTTGGAGAATAATCTGTTTTAAGATTTACCTGTCATGTGTCCTATTCGTCCCAATTCATTCATACCATACCCATCTACGATTTTCTCGGTTTATATTTCCATTTTGATCATTTGTGAGCACACGCGTTTCTGCGTCCATTTGTCCACTTGAATCCGTTACTATTTGACGTCTTGGGAGAAGCTGAATATCTTGATACACAAACGAAGAAATGCATAAAGGCATATAAAATATAACAGCAAATAGCAAGCTCAAAAGAACTTTGACAAAACTCATAACTATTATTGGTACGATTTAGTTAAACATCACCAAGAGATTTAGCTCTCTTATACCTTGGATTTTTCAATTAATATTGTGCCGAATTGAATTATTTACTTTTTAGTATTGGTAATTTTTGCGGAACGGAATGAATTTTCTATACATTTACACTGTCGGTTCTAATCAAAATTGCAGATGATTCGTACGTTGAAACGGATTTCATAATCTTTTCGGATTACACTGCTGACCTTCACTAAATAAAAAAGCTTCATTCAAGGGTTTCATGTTTATTTAATATTATATTATATAATATAACCGTCTAGCCACTGTAAAAAATATATGAGAAGAATGTATTTCAAATACATTAAAAACCCAAATTGTGTCGAACATTATATATTCCCTTCGCTGCCAAATAAATTGGAGATTATCAGCACCATCAGTTTTGCGACTGATATGTAACAAAATTTCTAGGCAAAAAGCCTGGTTTTGTGATTTACAAATTAAATTATGTTAAAGAGGTCAAGAAACATAATTATCCAATAAAACAATGAAATCTTAAAATGTGATAGCTTAGTCCTCGAATAGCGAGTCTAAATCAATAAAAAATAAAAACTCGTAAATCGTACGAAGTTGAAGCAAATCTAGATTCGCCCAGCTCTACGAAAAAGATTTTTATAATTATATATACAATCGGTTGTATCTCCATTGCTTTTCGCAAAGCTGAGCAGTAATTGAATTACAGTTTCGGTGATTTGAAATTTAAACATTTCATACCTGCTCTTGCAACTAGATATTGCAGTAAGTGATTTTGAATGATAAATTTCAATGTTAGTGCATGCGTCATAAAATTATTTTACATCAATTTTGTACTATGAGTTATTAATTTCCGCTGATAATTAAAGTAGTGAGAATTGTTATATTTGAAAAACAAGATAAAGGAAGAATGTTGATGAGACGCTACCAAATTTTTTGAACTTGCAACTTTCCTTCTTACAATTTTCAAATAATGAAAGACTAGAAATAATCACCAAATGGTCTGGAAAGGCCAAAAACAGTTTTCCAATTTAAAGAGTCAGGCACGCTGCTGCCAAAAGTTTTGGAAGATCTTAAAATTCTTCTTCTTCTTGCTTTGTAAATTCAATTCCCGAATAGCATAAGTATGTTAGAACAAAGGCTCATCTACGTGTTTAACTTGTAAACTATGAAGAAGAGTCCCAAGGAGTTTCTTGGAGAATCATAATATTCTGGAGAATATGTTTTCTTATTGGAAACCATTTAATATTTCAAAGTGCGCAAATGATAAGGTTCAATTTCGGTAATGTTCCGAAAAGCAATCCTATCATTTGGACAAGCCAATATTAGATACTTAGATTATTCTCGTGAATACTCTTAAGAATCTTAGAACTCAACTACAAAGAACGATTGGAGGAGACGCTTTGTTGTTAGCTTTCATCGTACAGCGGCGTTCCGTCTCCACTAAGCGACATGCTCCTTGGACTAGAATTTGTGAAGGGAGTACCGCTTCGGGGCGATTTATACGACGGAGTTCGGAGTTTCTCCCGAGAAGAGCCAATCGTAAAAGGATTGTCATCCTCGGGTTCCTCGGCCCGCTGTCTATCCCTTGAGGAACCAATTGTAAAGGGATTGTCATCAAAGGGTGGAGGACTCTTTTCTCTCGATGGACCTGCATTAAACCTGCCACTTCTGCCTCGTGGACTTTGGTTGTACTTGGGCGATTTTCCACGACTCAAGGGATATGAAGGAGATCTTCCTCGAGAGGTGCCTACGGAATATGAGGGCGACTTCCCTCGTGATCGACTCATGGAATACAAAGGCGATTTTCCCCGAGGAGTCGTTGGATATGTTGGTGTCTTTTCTCGGGAAGAACCGATTGTAAACGGATTGTCATCGAAGGATTGTTTCGGCGTGTTGTCTCGAGAGGATCCTATTGTGAAAGGATTGTCGTCCGGGTTGAAATGACGGCTCTCATCACTCTCGTATCGACGTGGTGTTTTCCTGACTTCGTCGAACCTTGGAGTATTGCCGCTGTAATGAATAATCAAAGTATTTTTATCTATTTTATCTGGTAAACGTTCAAAGAATTTTCACGATTTATCATTCTTTTATTACTTACGATGGTTTATTAGGACCAGTTTGTCGAGCCCAGGCCATCGCAGCTTTTTTCCAGTCCATGTTATTTCCAGTAGGAGTATTCATGGGAGGTGTGGGTCTATGAGAAAGACTAGGACTGCTGTGATGAATAGGTGGAATTACTACTGGTGCAGGATGCAAGAATTGAGTCTGTGGAGTTCGATAAGGCGTCATTGCCTGGAAGGGAGTTTGTCCCGAGGGAGTGTAAGGCGTATTTGGATAGGTGTGGAGTCCACTGTAACTAGCTGCAGCACCTGGAGTGTGAGGCTGATAATGTATTTTCTGATTCGCCACTTGTGAAAGCGAATTTAGAATATGGTGAGGCATAGTTTGAGCCACTCTCTGAATGGCTTCTTGGTTTATTCCTGTAAAAAAAGAAGCAGAACACGATATTAAATAGTAAGAGGTTTAGTAATCATTTTTTATACTTACCGCTAACACCTCCTGGTGTTTGATATGGAGTTCTCGTCGACATCATTCCTCTCGGGGTACTCGGAGTTCCCTGCCCAGGAAGCGGATCTCTAAAGTGTTCCTTGAACCATCGAACCAAATCTGCCACTCGTCCAAACATTTGTCCCCTGAAACGAAAACCATCTGGCGTAACTGTGACGTACTCGTGACGACATTGAACCCGGGGCAAATAAGATAGAAGAAATTTCCCTGGAATATTCTGCAACAAAAATATTGATTAAATATTGATATGTATCCAAAACAGGAAATAAAAATCCATTCTTAGAATGTTTGCTGACCTTCGCAGCGGACATAATGTAAGGAATTCCACTGGGGTTTTGCTTTTTCTGTTCCTTGAGCAATTCCTCGGCCTTGTCTTTGATGCCTGCAACATTCGAATTGTAGTATTTGAAATCTAATAATTCTGACGCATAGGAAGCCATGGGATTAATGTGCCTAGCTATGATTTCGTCCAGGTCTTCGAATTCCTCATTTCCGATCCACAATCGCTGTCCGAGAGAAAAGGCGTTTTCTTTCCCTTCTTCCTTGACGTCGATATGCTGATGAACATCTTCAGTGACCTTCCAAGTTACTGTGAGGTGATCAGCGCCCTTGCTGCTTGGTCTGACAATCGCATCTCCCTGTTTCATGTTTTTTAAGAGTTTTTCGGCGTCCGAGAAACTTATGTTGTGAAAGGATGGATGAACGATAACACGTTTAACGTATGTTTGACGTTGCTTCACTTTTTTCGAATCCTCTTCAGCTTGGCGATCTTTTTCCTCTGACTCTGTGTCGTAGAAAGGATCCTTTTGAGGTCTGAAAATAGTGATGAATGAATAAAATCAGTTTTACATGCATAAATGTAAGAAAAAAAATTCAAAATTAAAAAGTGTTTCACCTCCATTCATTCTTCTTATCAGCAAGATCACTGCTCTTACTCGTACACTCAACTGCAAATTTCTCTACTTCAATCTTAGTTATACGACAATGGATAATCTGTCCCTTCCCAACTCTCTCCTCTGGATTAGCGACATGCTTATCAGACAAATTCTTAATATGAATATACCCCGAGACTCCATTATCCAGTCTCAGTCTAATACCTGTCGCTTTTCCTGGACACGACCCAGCATCAAAATGATTCCAGACCTCCGAGAGCTCTGGAAAGTCATTCTTCAAACAAAAAGGACACTGCCATAGTCCAGTTTCATCATTTCTCACCGGATTAGCCTGATCCAGTTGATCTCCTTGAGGTTTCCTATGACTTATACCCACCACTGTTGCCAAAATCAGTTTCCCTTCGTAGAAAGTCTCTAATGTCTCCTTAGTCAACATATCAAATAGCCTCTCAGGATTCGGAGTTTGGAAAGGCACCCTGAGGTCCTTGTACCTGCTGTTCAATTCAGCCCTGATATCATACAGTGTAACACGCTTATTTCCGAAACCTTGCCTCTCTAGTTCCTCCGCAAAAGCATCAAGATCCAGATCTTTAAGCTTCTCTGGCGATTCTAAAATTTCTTCCAAAGCTCCAGCGGGATTCGCATCTTCATCATCATATTCCAGTGCATCGACTGCCATCTTCCTAGCCCATTCGTAAGTCTCAGGATGAACCCTCGATCCATCTAAAACCTCAACATAAGCTTCTGTACTATCTCCAAGACTGTTGGTATCAATTTTGATGAATCCAGCACAATTGATGAAGACTTTTGGTCCCATATGACACGCAGTAACAAGTTGAGTTCTGTTCTCCAATCTCTGGTTTGTCTGCTTCAAGATCTTAATCAAGGCCTGACCTTTCCTTGCACCCAGACCGCAGACAAACTGCACTAGATTTCCAGAATAAGCTTGCTGGACTGCCTTGTTTACGTCAACGCCAACCTCGTTCACTCGATTCACGAATTCGAGGTAAATGTTCTCCAAGAGTTCCTCTGGAGGAAGCTGGTCCTGAAGAGGGTGAAACTTGAGGCAGAGAATTTCTTCGTCAGCAGTACAAAGTTGGGAGAACTCAACAAGAGGATCCTGCATTCTTCTTGCGAGGGAAATTGCTTGACGTAATAACTCTGGATAATCTCGAAATTCAGCGACTCCTTTGTTGCTGTTGGAGTAAATTTTCGAGAGCTCATTCTCGCAGATTTCTACCTGGATCGAGGGGAACTGTTCCTCTTCGATGAGGTTTGTGATGATCTCTTTAATGTCTGTTTGAATCATCATTGCATCGCGAGATTCGCCGCTAATGACGATTAGGTGAGGCTTCTTCGTGGCGATGAAATTTCGCATTGCTAGGAGGTCTGCTTCTTTCATTATTTTCTCGTCCTTTCGGAAACTGTTTTTACGTTTTAAAAGGTGTGGAAGTCGCAGATGGTCGGTGCACTCACCATCTGGGGAAACGATGCAGGTGAAAGCTGATTGGGAATAATCGGGGACGTAGGAGAGACCCATAACTCTGAGACCTTTCGATGTGTCCCAATCTTCGTCCTCTTCTTCGGGAAATTCACAGGAAAAAGGAGCTACTTTTATCCAATTGTACATTTTCCGACAGCAAGCACGCAATACACATTCCTTCGCTTCAGCGATGAGGTTCGTTCGTAGTTCCTTTTTCAAATCGGGTATCACCTGGAAAATTAAATTTGTTTTTTAATTTATAATCGAGACAGAATTGGAGGTTTTGTGTTCCGAAATAGAAGGATGATTTTCACAAGATTTTTTAAAATTACCCGTCACACAGTTTCTTTTGTAGTTACAATTATTTTATAATAAAACGCACCAGCAGAGTAATACATTAAAAAAAGACAAGTGACCACTCGACTTTTGAATGTACACCAAATTCCAAGATTTCATGGAAATTTTTTAAATGAGGAAAGATTCTAAAAGATTTCACAGATTTTACCAAGATTTCGAAGACTTCACAATGTTTTTACACGAATTTTAAAAGCTTTCACAAAGATAGCAAAGATTTCAAAAGATAGATTACCAATGTACAAAATTGATAATTTAATTGAAGTAAAAGAATAACACCAAACAATTCCTTCAGAAATGAAGAAGTAAAATGACAGGGTGGCAACTTAAAAATTGGGCGAAATACAGTCATTTCCCGGTTTATGCCCGATTTTAAAACCAGTTTGATCGATTAATTGATTAAATTTTCCGAAATTTTTTTTATTCAAAAGTTCGAACAATTTGAAATTCAGTTTTTCACAACTAACGAATTCAAGACTAAGAATTTTTTATTTAAAACATTCAAAAAAATTTGTTTTCCTACATTGCCTAGAGCAAATCATTTTTTAATTTGATGAATTCCGGTACGACTATTCCTTCAAAATGTTTTACAGAAAATGCCGTTAAAATAAAAATTCACTCTTTCCCGGTGTGGTGGCCACCCTGAACAAGTTTAACATAAAACACAATTGATAGACAAAAAATAATCAAAAATACCTTTTTCAAAAGCCGAATAACAATTTTCAAACTTTCCAGGATTTCTATGAAATTATCCTGTTTTTCCAGAAATCCAAAGTGCGTCCTAATCCTAAGAAAATTTCAAATTTGATCTGTTTCAAATACCTTCTTAAACATTATACCGAATTTACAAAATCTCTATTGCTCTCACAGTGGTGCGAAAGTTCCACAACTCTTTTCATTACAAGTACCTTTAACATTACAATTCACAGCCACACAAATATTTAAGAGTGAGTTAAGATTAAAGAGTCACAACCTTAGTTGTAATTTCTACTTATGGCAATAAGAAATTACCATTTTAGTAAGAGCCATCTCCACACTTCCGACTCTCAGATCGTTCCACTCTTGAACATTCTTACTAAACTCATCTCTATAGTAAAGTTGCTTCATTTCTTCAATATAGTTACTGCTCGTATTTCCGTCTATCACGTCGCTGAACGAAATAACAATAAGTTTGTCTTGCTCCGCAATCGACAATTTTAAAAATTGATCTCCAACAAGATCCCTCACTGGTTTATTCTTCAAGTATTTCATACTGAAAGCCGGATGATTCTCGTCAATTTCCTTCAGCCCCTTCTTCGTCGGACGGATCGAAATTTTGGCTCTTTCCATATACATGTCTCTTACACATTTCCTCACAAGAGGTTCTCTCGCCAACTGAATAGCGACCATCAACTGCACGGCTTTTAGAACTTCCTCCGAAGACTTAAATTTCTGACCGCGGAATTCTCCCGCAACAGTCGAAGGTTCCGTCGGCTCCTGATCCACTTCATGTCTCTGATAATTATCTCTCAAATTTTCCGCAAAATGTTGAGGTGAAAGTCCGAACTTCTTGGCCAAAGTATCTAGTCCGGCTTTTTTGCAAATTTCATAAGGCCCGGTTCTCGCAGCTTTCTTCAGAATCTCGTCGTCTTCTTCCTCTTCTTCTCCCACGTCTTCTTCAGGAGGAGGATCCTCTCCATTCTCTTCAGCTTCTAAAATTAATTGCTTCCTTTTTTGTCGTCTCGCTTCCTTTCGAGCCTCGCGTTCTTTCTGCCTCACAGTTTCCTGCATAGCCGGAATATCGTGGCTGTAGTATAGAATAAAATGATGATAGATGTCGTTCAATTCTTCAGTAGATTGTGCGTTTTTTAGCCGTTCGATGTCGTCGTCTTTTATCACCCTGAGACTATCAGGGAGCGGTGCGTCAGGATTTTTCATGATTTCGTCAAGCTGGTAGTTTTTCATCTTCTCGAATAGTTTTAGTAGATTTTCCTTTCGCTGACGAAGCTGGCACCACTTGGCGTCAAATTTATAGACCTTCCAGAGGTCGTTGATGTTCAACTCGGGCAAGACGTATTCTTTTCTGTAGAAAGAGATAAAAGGAACTTCGAAGTGTTGGTTTCGAATAAAATCCAGAGCCTTTTTTATTTTTTCGATCGTTTGTGGTGGTTTTTTCGCTCTCTCTTTTGCCTCGACATTCAAGTGAGCATCCTGGACAGAAATTGTTGGTCGATTGAAGGCCTGTTCGTATATCCATTTAGCTTCGAGATCCAGCTCGTCGGAACCTTCTGCTACTGACGTTACTGGCACTGAACGAAGTTGCATCCGTTCTGGTATGTCAGTTGTTCGAACCTAAAATAATATGAAGGAAGAAATTAAAACGAGAAAAGTGAATACGTGAATTCTAATTTGTAAAATAAATGGCGCACTTCGTTATCGAGATCCGTGAAATGTCCGCGTTTGAGTTCGCTCGGTTCGTAGATTTCGAAAATGCTCTTCTTGGTAGATTTCTTCTTGGGTTGCTTTTTTTGTCTCCTGGGCCTTTGCTCTACATCATCGTCTAAGTAATCATCTTCCTCTTCTTCATCCTCCTCTTCCTCTTCGTATTCGTCTTCATATTTTTCAAACTCGTCGTAGTCGAAATCCACCCCAAAAATATCTTGAGCCTCTTGTAGAGCGCTGGAAAAAAATGTTTACATAGAATAGTTCGCGACATTTTAGAAAAACTCAAGTTTAGAATTGACAAAAAATGACTCGTACGCATCGGAGAAAATGGGCTTCTTCTTCTTCCTTTTTTCAGCAATGGGGCGACCATCATCATCGACGATAAAATCATCTTCTGAATAATCTCCTTCGCTTCCCTCCTCGTCGAAATTTTCAGTTTCGGGTCTGTGACTCCTTTCACTCCTTCTTTCATCCTCCTGGAAAAATTGATTTATATTAAAATTTAAACCTCTACTTTATCCAATCTACAAACGAGACGGATAGGCTTGAAGTGCAGAAATTGGCTTCAGGCTTAACTAAATTGCAGGGGTTAACAATCCACGCAATCTGGTGTACACCCTCTATTGCAATCTCTATGAAATCTGGCAATCTTTATGCAATTCTATCTAATCTTGCAATCTGGTGTACACCGAAAATTCGAGTAATTGAACCCTTCGGATAATTCTAATAAGATTTCAAAAAGTATAATTTTATACCTACCACTACATCCCCTTCCTAATTTTCGTGAGCATGAAATTAGGCACAATAATCATAAAGAGAACAATATTTAAGTAGATAAATTTTACTTACGTCTCCTGAACCTTCGAATAATTCATTTGCAATCGCATCTCTTTCTTCTTCAACCTCATGCTCCTGCTCTCCTTCAGACTCTTCATCTTCTATTTTTCGAAGACGTTTAAAACGTTTCTAAAGAAAGATTTAGTGTGAGTCTCTGGATCAGAATATGGAAAATAAATGAAGATGATTACCCTTTCTACTTTCACGCCCAGATTTTCTTCGATGAGATCGTAATCATCATCTTCAAGGCGATCATCAAAGTCTTCCTCGTCGCTTTTTTTACGTTTCTTTGAACCATCGCTGTCTTCTCCTTCACTATCATCTTCTTCTATAGGATTGTCATCGATTAAATCCTTTAATTCTTCTCGTATGCGATCTTCATCATCTGTCCGAATTTCCAACAAAATTTAAATTTAGAAACAAATGTATTCCGTTTGATGTAAATTTAGTTGCAAAATGTCACTGTTAAGAAGCCAAAACCATCAAGTTGTAAACAAAGTTGTTGTTGTATTTTTTTGAAAATAGACATTGAAAAAAAATGAAATCAACCTGTTGTTAAGAATAAGATAAGAAATCTCGCAGTTAATTAGGAGAATAAATAATATCGGAATAATTTTATATAATGAATATTATAACTAATTGACTATTTATAATAATAATGCATCATGGATAAAAACACACACTGTCAACAGCTGTCAAATTTGCAGAATTATAAAAATGAAAAATGATGATGAAAATGTCGTTTAGAATAAGATAACAAATTCCGCAGTTAATGTAAAACACAAATAATATCAGAAAAATATTATATTATGCATGTTATAAAATTTTATTATCCAAGATTATAATAATTTATAATGAAAGTAATGTATGTATGTATGTATGTAATAAAAGTTTCAAAATAAGTAAATTAGTATGGAGAAAAATACTAAAATGAGAGAATTTAGTAAGTTAATAAACTTTTCAGCAGCAAATGAAAAACAACAATACGAGTTACGTAAAAATCTCAAGATCGAATGATAATGAAGAAGAGAAAAAACAACGACACGCAGAAAACATAGTCAAGCGCAATAACTGATTTACCTTCATCGTCTTCATCGCTTTCTTCCACAGCTTTGAGTTTTTTAAGTTTTTTCCTCTCGGCAGGTTCCAATTCCTCTTCATCCTTCAAAATATATAAAGAAGAGTCAATAAAGATCCAAAATAAGCATTCACAAAAATAACTGCAACCAAAGTAAAATATGCAATTCAGTGATATGAGTCGAAAGCAACTTTTGTGAGTAATAAAGGATTGAATTAAAAGCAACAATAAAACCAAGAGACTTTAAAGGAGAGTTTTGGAAATATGAAGGTATTTGAAAACACAACGTTTTGAAGACGGAAATGCAAATCATTTTATGACAACGAATAGAAGTGAGATAATTTCATAAATCGGAACGTATGGTTTTACTTACATCACTTTCCTCTGCTTCTGAATGTATAAAATCAGCCATTGCGTCAAAGTTAAAGGTAAATTTCTAATCACAAAAATTACCTTTTGATTTTTTTCAGTCAGACGACTGACTGACACACCGAAAAGCCAAAAATTAGTTGTTGCAACTACCGTTCGTTTCGCTGTAGTCGCTCCCCGCGCACGCGCCTAAAATTAGCGCTCGATTCAAACCATCCAAACAGTGGAAATAATTTTATTCGTAGGTTTTTTAAAAATATGTATGAATGGTACATGCTTAATTTGATTAAAAATGTACGAAAATATCATTAGATCGAAATAAATTACCTATGTTTATTTTCAGATCATTAACCACCTATTTTTCTTTAAACTAAAATGATAATCTCAAACACTGTCCATTTGTATTATAATTTATTTAAATGAATTATTTCGAACGGGAATAGAAAATGACGAATTTTCAGTTTTGGGGAATTCACTTTGAAAACTTTTTCAATTTTAAATTTCATTTTAAACGAATACAAACATGACTCTTGAATAATAAAATAGTATGTACCTAAATTTGCAACTTGCTATGATTTCAAAATTAAAAG
>WSXT02188309.1:0-20174 GCA_011762715.2 Neuroterus valhalla | reverse complement strand
ATGAAATGAAGAATTCCATGTTTTGAAAAATATGGAAAATTTATACAGCGTACTTACCAGGTATTGTTGACGTTTTCTGAGATGATTTACGGAGCCACAATGCTTTATAACAACTGATTTGTCAGTAGCAGCGAGCGAAAGACAACATGTTTTGCAAAAATAACGTGAAGAGTTGTTTATGTCTGCGGAAATTGATGAATCAATTGCATCACTTTGAAGCCACTCTTCTTTAAATTTATATCCAGGAGATTCTGCGACTCGCCCTTTAGGCATTTTGAAAACTACAAGTTTGACAAATTCAAACGAACATTTATTGAACTGTCAAACTTATCAACGATAGACGATAGCTGTCAAAAACAATAGGCGCGGAGAAACGAGAGACAACACAAGAACACAACAGACAACAGACAAGAGGTTAAGTGTGAACTTGCGCAGTCCGCACCGCGCAAGGGAGAGGTGGGAGAGCTGTATCAGCTGTACTCCCCCCCCCACGTCCCCCCGCTGCGTCACACGGACTTACACAGCTTACGCACACTAATGCAGTCAATCTTCCCGTTTGATTACTGTGATCCCTGCGGAGTTGGTAGGCTGGTGTGTTTGGTGATTGGTCAATAAAAAGCACGGTTCTGTAAAATGCTCATAAAAAATATCATAAATTGAAATTAAAACTGACAAGCTATCATCGACAGAATGACCGAGAGAAAATCGTCATTTGAGCTCTCAAATATACAGTGAAGTGAGGGAATTTCAATTAGTTATGAAATATAAGATTTTCTAATTTTCACGCAGAAAGTTTCAGTGACAAAAAAACCACAGAAACCTTCCGCTCTCTAAGTGCTCAAGTAGGAATGGAAAATTGACTTTTCTAGTATTTACTATTTAGCCTGTGTGTTACTGACATAGTAAAATTTTACAAGAAAAAGCTTTTACATCTTCCGATTGTAAAACCAGTAAAACGAAATGATCGGCTGTTGAATTTCTTTCATCGTTTCCAAGGTAAGGCAACGTTGTTTAAAATTTTTTAAGGAATGCTTTATATATAATATAAAAGTGTAATAATCAGCGAATTTTTGCAATATTAATTGCTTTTAAAGTTGGCGAAGAATGCTTGCAAAGTCTAATGAAAAGTACCCGAACGGCCTAAGCTTTAGGTCTGACATAACCTATAATGTAACTCAACTCAATGTATATGATGTGTAATAATTGTATATAGTATTATAATTCTAATATATGTTATAGAAAGGTAAACTTTATGTTTGACACGGTAGGATATTTTAAATACGGAAATTTCTGTCTTTTTAATCTCCACTTGACATTTATCTAAATATTTTAATTAGCTACATTTTTCGTTGCCATAAAGTCCAGGAACTGTGCTTTTTGTTCTATGAGAATTGTTATGAAACAACTACGATTATAATTTTATTAAGTATACCAAATATTCCTGACAATATCTTTATTCACTGTATGATCAGGTGTTTCGTCTGTAGGCCAACTTGAAAGGATTAAATATGAAACATAAAGATTTCTTTAGTTTTAGAATTACAGATAATATAATGTATCTCGTGAACAGAATAATTTACTTCAAACCGTTCAAAATTTTGAGATTTACGTCTCGCAACATATATTTATATATAAATATTTGATAATTAAACTGATAATGAAAAGCTCATCAAGTATGAAATATACAAAATTACAGGGCAGGTGGAGCTACCATTTTTGGTGTTAAAAATTTACTGTCAACCGGTTGAGAGGATTATCTTGCTAACATTTGCCTTGTATTTTGATCGATATCTTTCGTTCACCAGTCAATCTTGCAGTATCGTATTGTCAAAAATGTCAAGAAGTATTTTATCAATATTCGGGCTGTGGGATTCAACACGGATCAAAATCAGGGGTGTGGAATTCCATAAAAGACAAAATCCGGAGTGTGCAATGCTCCACACCATCCACATGGCTTGTTCCGGCCAGGCCCTGAGACAGAACTAGATACCTTTTTAGGGTTTCGTAGCTCCAAGCTGAAACCCTTACAGTTTCGGTCGTGTAGGTATGTTCGTCTGTTTGAATGCACTAATAAGTAGCGCGTCCTATGTTCTGAAAATTTATGAAGTTAATAAAAATAAAGAAAGTTCGGGTGAACTCAATAAAAGTTAAAAATGCCTCAAAATACATTTATATACATGTATATTTATGAAGAATTTTGAAGTACATGGTATTTGAAAATAATGCAACGCCGGACAATGTTCAAGAGACAGATGAAAATTTTGGAATAATTTCAAACCCAAGAAGCTGCACTAAGGCTACGTTGAAGACGGTTACCTCGGAAGGTTCACTGGAAACCCATTAGCCTTTGTGTAAATTTATCCCTTCCTGAATCTTTATTACCTAGTTTTGAAAAGGAAATTTTGTGGTTTTCAGGCGAAACCTACTCAAATTCCGGAAACATGGTTAAATTCTCAAACTTGAACGACGGAATTATTCCAGTTATTAGGAAAATATATAAATAATATTTGGTAGTATATACAACGTCGGAACAATATTGTATATACAGAGATGGATTTATGGAACACATACTTCGATGATTCACATAATGGGGTTCCAGAGAATGATTCATATCTTCTCGAACTCTTCATATTCAAAAAAGTTATTTGCACGCATTAAGAAATGCATATTATAAGTTTGAAGGATAAATCCGAATAAAAACTGCAGCCCCTTGGCTTTGGAGACGCAAGACTGATCCGCTTAAACCATTTTTTGATTTGAAGTGACCGTTAAATTCGACGATTTAGAAGTTCTATCAGACCGCAGAAAAATAAGTGGGCGTTACAATCAATAATGATATTGCAAAGATAATACCTACAGTTATAATATCATATTCTCACAGTATATTTTTCTTTTTCAGCGCCCTCAGTTCAGATAGTAGATGCCATGGGTGATCCCTTGAGAGATAAGTACTACGAGGCAGAGAGCACAATAGAACTCCTTTGTGTCGTCCGACATATAGCCATGCAGATGCAGTACAGCGTTGTACAGTGGCTTCATGGGAATATAACTTTAAATAACGACACAACAAGAGGTGGACTAAGGCAAGAAAAAATTAAAGTACAAGATTTACTCTCAATAATCCTAGTCTTCCGAAATATACAGGTGGGATATCAGCAGTTACTATAACTATTACCATCGTAATTATTCTGTCGCAGAACAGCATCAGTAGTAAATTCTCACCTGGGATGCGCTCTTTACAATGAACTGTGTGCGTCCTTCTCCATTTGCATTTTGCAGTTTAGTATTCTATTTCAATTAATATTTAAGATATTCAGGTCTGTTTGCGATGCAGCAAAGACTGCTCAAGCGTCTTTCATTGGAAATAATTCACTTGAGAGTTACGTTTGAATAACGTGATTGAGATTCTTGCTGGGTGTTGTGCTTCATTCGTACTCGGTTACCTTTTTTCTCGGGAGATCTACTTTCCTCGGAACGCTAAGGTCAGGAACTTTTACTTCGGTAAATAATTTTGGCGGTGAGTGCCGTACGAACTCCACACAGCAAGAAAAAGTTCTTAAAATAAGAACAGTTTGTTCTTATTTTAAGCATGCAGCAAATTTGGGAACTTGATCTTCTTGAACCCAAATGCTGAATAAGTGTTCTTGAAATGAGAAGTCTCAGTACTTTATTTAGGAATCGTCTCTACCTATTTTAAGAAGTGTTCAAATAGTAATGCAAAGAATAATAATCGTAGTTGAAATTTACATATAATCAATTTTATTTCACTAATAAAATTTAATTAGAATTTTCCAACATAAAATACATTTTTATAATTCTTTAGCTAATTTTGATAATACTCGTTGTGATGGAACTATATAGTTGATTTTATTGACAATTCCTTGGCCAAAAAAATAAGTAATTCAGCCATTCTAATTTCGATCAATTTAAAGTTTTCTTTCGATTAATACAACGAATTTCATATTCTTTCACACAATCCAAATCAATAACAATTTTAATCCTAAAAATTTATAGCTTAATGCTATGTTTGAATTTTATTAAAAATTGTAGATACAATATAATTATTTGAATGTTTCAACAATTTCTTTCTTAAAATCCCTTCCGGCGGATTTCAGAAGCGATTACGTTGAAACATTTTTTTAGATAACACATTAGGTTACGAAACTGATCTTGGTATTATTACAAATTATTTAACAAACTCGGATTTTTTCGTTACATCAGTAAGATAGCCGTTTTGATTTGAATAGATTTTTAATGTAAATTTAATGACATTTGGATGGCACTCTATATAAAAACAAAAATACAATTTTTTTTTATTTTTCAAGATTGAGATACACTTGGATATCAAATCAAAGGAAAGTTTGAACTATTAGATTAAAATTGAAATGAAATGTTACAGATGAATATACAAAATCATTTACGAACTATATCTCTAATTGTCATTTAATTAGCGGACAGTGTTTTCAGAGTATACCCAAGCTTTCTAGCAAATTGACAACCGATGTTTTCTTCTTATATTTTCTAGATCATATATCAGTACTAAGAAGTAAAATAGCTGCTACAAAAATAAGAAATGCTTCTGAACTTTATCCAATACGAGATCATCGAGAGTTTTGTGAACACAACCAATTTTTTTTATAAATCTTAATATCACAGAATCAATTTTTAAAAGTAAGAAAATACAAACCCATGACGTACGACCGCAAGTACACGAAATTTCAGAGGTCAGAAGTCTCCGACTTCAGAGTTTGATAAGTCTCTACCTGATTAGCCCGATCTTCAATACCTCCTTTGTTTACTTTTCCGAAAGTGTGTCATGGAAAATATTTTAAAGATCAAGAAATTAAGTGTTCATAGAGTGATGTTTTCTTTGATTCGATGATATCCAAAAAGTTTCGCATTAAACTCTATGTTTATTGAAATCTAATTAAACCTCTTTGTGTTGAACTGACAAAGTGAAGCATATATACAAAAAATAAAACACCTAGTGGGAAATTATTGTGTGTGTTATTTTGCTAAGCGTCAGGAATCAAACTTTATGAGACTGAACAAAATTAACAGGCCTGGATATGAAACGTTCGCTCGAACAAAAAAAAATTTGAATCTCATATTTAGTAATTAAAACACGGCGTCGTTTTTTCCTCGTTTACAAGAGGTTTATTCGTTTACCGGCTGCTCTGCTTATAAAATGTGGACACACGAAAATAAAGAGCAAAATAACTGCGAGAAATCGCTCACATGTAGTTGGACAATATCATATAAAAGTTTTGTAAGAATAGAAAACTATTATATTCTTCTCAATGCAATTTTGCCATATGTGTTAATCACTTTTGTCAATAGATCGATTTAAATTCAAAAATCAAAAATCGAAGGGGATCACACAATAGTTTATTATATTGAAGAACGTTCTCTGAATGATCAATGGAATAAAACCAATCCAGGGGATTTCAGAGTGTTGAATAAGAATCCTCGTTTGTAAAAAACATTTACGAAGGTGTCTGTCTCTAATCTGTAGACATAACTTTCAAAAGAATGACCATATTGGATTGTGCTTAGACATAATTTTCCAAACCCGGAAAAGAAAGGACGAGTCCGTTAACCAGCCATTTTTTACCAATGGTGCTGGTTATATCCATCAAAATAGCTGTTTAAAAATTGAAAACGCACATTCCCGCTCAATTTATGCAAAGTGCAAGAAAATGTTGATTATCAAAATTATTCATTTCATAAGGATCTAGAAATTTTTTCGACAGCTTTTTTTCATAAAATGCATTGTTTTTTTCCAAATCGTGAAAAATGTTACCGCAAATATGGTGCATCAATCTTCCCGGGTGTATTCTCGAAAAATATAAGGATTCGAACTCGAAGGACTTTATAACTGAATTCGGTCATTTTCGCGAGTGTGGAATGAAGAACTTATCAAGTTTCCTTGAGAGTGTTTGTCGGAGCAAACGCTGAAAAATAGAATTGAAGAAAACATAAGGAGCTCCGAAACCTTTTGTTAAGAAATAGCAATTAAGTTTTGCATCTTCTTCAGAATTTAGAAAAACATGTATAATAATTAGACTTAGTATAATTAGTATTTTAATTATATTTGTAAACGCTGGGCAATTTCGAGATGTGTCCCCTGTAAAAGAACAATATTTCTACTCTATTTATGGAAATGACAATATTAAATATTTACCTATCGATAGACCTATAATTTATGACCTTATGCAGGATTACACTTCAATTATATGGGGGATGAATAAATTTAATGAACAGTCAATTAGGATAAAAATGATATAAGAAAAATTTTGTACACTCCGAATCAAATATGGTCAAGGAACTTGATCTAAAAGTAGTTTTTTCTGCATCTTTTTAAGGCTGAAGCGTCAAAGTATTTAAAAAATTCGAGGAGACCGTTTTTTGCTTTTTATGTGACACATGCTCTTCAAATAGTCTGAAATTTATCAACCATGGGGTTCAACGCGTGATTTTATGATGTTTCCATCCTTTTTTCATTTATTAAACTTATCTCTTTCTATTCCTTCAATCTGTGAGGAATACGTGGAGTCAGGAGTTTTTCGAGATATTAAATAACACAAAAAGACTGACAAGTTTGTACTTTGGGAGACTTTATACTGAAAATACTATGCAGAAAAGCGCATCAGAAAAAGCAAAAGTGTAGCTGACCGGACATTGTGAGCCCTCAAATGATGGGCCCAAGGGAAGTCAACGTAAGAAGGAGCGTATAATGAAAATCCCAGATTCAAGAACCTGAGAACATTGCTGATTTTCATATGTGTACGTATATTGAATCTTCTACGTTAGATAAAATAATATAGTTTAGATTCGTCAAATTTTTCACGACTTTAAGGCAAATAGGAAACATATGGGTATTCTTCTAGAATGTGAAGTCAGGAATTATGATTATGTTATTTCTATTGTTAAGAAATTGGAGAACACTAAGGGTAAAATCTCTCTCGAAAAGAAAGCATAGTCCTTTTTCCTGTTAACTTTTGTATCACGTTAATCTTATCACGTACACAAACAGAATTATTTATAAGCAATATTATACATAGTTGGTTGCAAGAAAATACTATTTGCTGCGGGAAGCTTATTTATTGCAACAAATGAAAATCCTTTGAACGTTGAATTCAAAAGGGAATTCTGTTTGTTCCCAGAATCATCTTCTCGTCAGAGGAGGACATTTCTCTGATACGTGGTACAATTTTTTCAGATGTTTTATTTACTGTTTTTGGGTTATGACTCACATTTACTTTCTCGTTTCTCTCTCGAATAGTTCTAATAATTCAGTAAGATTATCATGATTGAAAATTTAGAAAATAATAAACAGAAAAAAGGAATTATTGGTTATGGTCTGGTACAGGCTATTACAGGTTATTACAAAAGCAGGACAAAGGATATCAATATGAGCACCATATATATTGTACTCCGGCCTCACAAAGCAGATATTCTTGCTGAAATTGCTTACTAAATTATTGATTTCTATGTAGCATTTGGAAGTTTCAAATCAGTAATCATTTACATATTTATAAGTGATAATTTTGATAAAAAGTGGGTGAATTCATGAACAAATTTTCTTAATATGATAGGAAGTGAATATTTTGGATATTTATATGCCTAATGTTTCTCAACAATTTTGAATTTGAAATGCCTCAATTTCTCCAAATATAATCTCTAAATCTGCAATAATAGTTATACGTACATATATATTTTTCTCTTCTTTGCTCCAGTCCACGATCAGTCAATGACACATCTGACCATTTAATATAGATATATATACACATCTGTCCTGGAGCTCAAATGCCCGGTCAGAACATCCGAGCCTCAAGTCGCCGAGTCTATTACTAGGCCATTGAATTGTATCAAAAAAAAGTTGGAGGTCGCCCTGAATAGTTAGCACAGATGTAGCCTCTGGAAGCTACGATCACGATGGTCGACCCAGAACCATCGATCTCAACGCAACTGGAGGTGATACGTCATCTGACTCGTCACTTCCCACAGCACTAGAAGATGATCAAGTCGGGAAAACCGAATCACTGAGAAAGCATAGCATACAACCTATTCGCCGAAGCTTCACAAGGCAATGACCCGGCTATCTGCAGGGTCAGTCCAAGAACAGCCACAGCCACCACTGTCCACTCGCCGGAACGCCAGGGGAGGATCCACCGGTCACTACCATTGCCAAGAAGGAACTGAATGCAGAAGAGGAGTGAGCACCAGCCCCGGGTGGGAGGGCGCGCGAAGCTAGCTGATACAGGGAAAACTCAAAACTAGAATAAACCTGTGAATGACACAAAACACCGCGAAAACGCAGCTGCAAGTCGGATCTAAAGTCGACCGTTATGGAAGCCAGCAGTAGAAGATAAATTATAAACAAGATGTATGGATGCAAGGGAAGCAAGACACGTATGCAAGGACAGGGATGTATGGAGGACAATCACTCATTCTAGAAAGAAAAACTTTTGACTCGCGTCAAAAGATTTTCTTTGTAGAATATTATAAAGGCTCTTCGAACAATTCACCTGAGGGGATTGCTGAAGGAATCAATCAGCCATTTATGTCAAAGCGGTGTTGTGAAAAGAATGTGTCTTTTACATAACCAAACTTACCATATAAATTCCTTGATTGCTAGTAGTGAAGGGAAGCTAAAACCAAACAAGCTTCGCTGACCCCGATTGTGATTCAGCTCAATAGTATAATATTAATAATAATAATAATAATAATAATAATAATTGAAAATAGGAAATTACTTTCTACATAGATACGAAGAAAAATCTTCAGAATGATCTTTTAGTCCGAAAATGTTGAACAATACGAATTTTACACTAAATTTACGTTACCCAACTAACTATTATCATCATTATTGGGAGGAAGTTGCTTATGGCGCTTTATACTACACGCACTTGGCGGACAGGGGCTGGACGGTAAAAAGTGTAACAGAGACCAAGCCGCGTAACATTTGCTACAGTACGTTAGAGCCATGCGTGTACTATGTAGTACGTCCACCGCTGTTCGGTTGCTTGCTTGCGTTAGCGGCAGGCTCTGGCCACTCATATAGATAACCTTGAATAATGAAAATTCTAATGCCACTTGGCGTATACGCTGGATTTTTGGTTTGGTAACTTCGTTTTACCGAGTGTCCCGAAGACAGCTTACGTGTTTTAGGGTACTTGTTAAGCGGATTCGGATCGACCTGCCCTTTCTTATATTTTTATTGTTACTGATTCCTGCACAGATACGTAGTTCATTTAAGATGAAATTTTTCACCCTGATCCTAAAGATATTTTTCTTTATTTTCCGATTCTCTAATAAATTTAGATAGCGCGAGCTCGTGAGCGTAGTGTGTTTGCATATACTTTATTCATCTTAGGAGTTTAAAACAAATAAGCTGCACTTGATTTCCGAATAATTTAAAAAACTTACTGTCTACAGCAACCCAGTGATAGCAGCTTTTGTCTGCTTGTGAGGAAATAACTTCAGAATTAACCATTCCTGAGATTTCCAATAAAGATCTTTTTATTGAAGAGTACAAAGTGAGGTTCTGGTTATTCTCTTAATAATATTTTTTATCAATTTTTTTTATTTATGTCGAAAAGTAGGCTTTGATATTTTCCGCCACGAATTTTATAGTCTATTATGGAATTCAACTCATTTTTTGTAATTTTTCTGATTTTAGTATCAAAACGAACTTGATGGCAGAAGGAGCAAATTCTACACTTAGTGTAGCAAGAGTTAGTCCAGCAGATAGTGGAAACTATACGTGTGTCCTCACCACAATGCCTGAACGACCAGCAATCTTGCATGTTCACGTTTTAAACGGTTGGTTTTGTTTTTTTTTCACAGAATATTTCGATACTTAGTTCATAAGCAAATCTATTTGAGGATATTTTTGAATCAATCGCCCTTTGATTTCAGAATTTTTCATATACAAAAAATTGTCTTCCTAGAATACCTGGAACGCTCAAACGTCTATAACTGTTTCTTCTTCGCTGAAAAATATTCAATGTCAAACTTAGGAGTCACGAAATGACACTCAATACGAATTTTCAGAAATTATCCACCCTCGAACTACTCGATAGAAGCAAGTCACCAATCTTGGAGCGAGAAGTAAAGATCTAGTTGATTTTAATGAAAGCAACTTTTTTCTTCGACAAATGCTTTTTCAACGTGTAATGTACAAATATACAGTCTGAATGGCAATTAGGAATTCATTCGCCTTGTTTGATCAACTATGCATCTGAAAGTAAATAATGAGGCTTTCGATTCCTCTTACTAACATAATTATTGCCATCATCGTGGCCCATCAACAATTTAATTGGTAGATACATAAGTTTCAAAACATGGTTGTGAAAACTTATTTGTACTTCTGTACGTGCCAAATGATCAAACTTGTAAAAGATGTAAAACGAAATTTTTATGGATGTGAACAGTCTTGAGAGGCAACTTTTACCCTTAATAATCCTATAACTACCAAATAAAAAATTTGAGATATTATTGTTTTGGAATGATTATGTTCAATATGTGTATCAATAAGCTTTATATTCAGTATAAACAAGAACTAGCAAAAATTCTCTAATGTCGATGATTGTAGATTACAAAATTTTTGCATCAAAATGCAGCGTATTTTTCATTTATCTACTGCTGGACAAATGTCAAATAAAATCATAATATAAATAATATAATATAATTAGCATTCATCGAGAAAACTAATTTCTCGTGCCGATGAGTTACTTTTAGGAGGGTCAAATCTAGTCCTAAACAATAAGTATGTGTGCTAGCCTCCGATTTGTGCTTTTGGCTTCTGACTTGCGTTAAATTCACTAAAGCCAGCATTTACCTAAATATCATAAAAACCCTCTTTCAAAGTTGTCGATTCTGAAACGAAGCTTTTCAATTTGCAATGTCTCATCGTATGGGAATTCGACATACGTAGTCCATCTCTTTCGCTAGCTCCACTAATTTTCCGGGTCGATTAAAAGCAGCTATTTCAACTGGAGTCATTAGGCTCGCTGAAAAATTCATTGCAAATTAGATAACAGCTCTTCTGAAAGAAGCCTCATTGATTGCGCCTGAATAATTCATACACTTGAAAGGAATGGAATGAGAGAGTTCTTAAGACTTATGCAAAGGGCTTAACAGGCAGCAATATGGTGCAAAATGCAGAGCAAATTTGCAGACGACTCTCCTCAGTACATTTGCAGAAATGTAATCGTGAACTATAAGCAACTTTTCATGTTCTCATGTATAAGACGAACTCGAAGCAAAGTCCGGACCTAAATCACTTGATGGTTCGTTAGGAACTCTTTTCCTTATACCCTGCCTGGAGTGATCGACTTTTGATTCGCAAAGTTCCTTCTGCAATACAGTTAGAAATAAGGATAAGTTTGATATTACGGTTTGATTACTCTAGAACAATTCTTATTCTACAGTTTGGAAATGAATTCGAAAATATAAATTATTTGTGATCAAAGGTATGCGCCATATGCCAAAAAGTTAAAACATCCAGTAATGTTTTCCAGAATGATCAGGAAGTTTAACAATTTATTGGATTTGCAATAAACAAAAAATTTCATGTTGATTGTTCCGTAGGGATTGGCAGCATTAAGCGATATCGAGCTGAATCTATGAAAGTTGAAATTTTGTTATAAAACTGATAACAAACCACTAGGATAGTCTAGACTCACTGTCTATGGTTATATTGTATAAGTCCCCCGTGTTTCATGTCTTCCACTAAGTCTTCCATCTACCAAGCATAAAAAAGGTTAAGATGCATTTAGATTTAAAGCAAGGCACTATTTGAGAAGAATAAATGAAATTTGCTAAAATAGTCCGGTCACAATGAGAGAAGCGACGAAGAACGACTAACAAAGCAAGTGTATCTAGGTAGGGTGGATGTCAGCGTACCCAAAAGCAGATCAAAGAAGGAATGGATAGAATTTTTTATTTTGCACATGACGAGTGTGTAGTTTGAGAATGGGAACAGGGTGGCCTCACTTATGCTGTTGTTTATCTTTATCAGGTCTTACCGCTTGAGTTGCCGAAGTTATCTCGTGTATATTTATTCTGCTTAAGAAGTGAATTAAAGTCTTTTTTCACTAAAAATTCTGCATTATGAGCCAAGATCAATATGCGACAAAAAATAAAATCAAGGGGTTTCCTGTTCGCAAAGAACACGGAATTTGATTCTAAGACTAATCTGACACCTATCACTGCTTCTTTCTACTACACATTCCTACTTAAGCTTTCCAATGCAAATTCTATTTAATAATCTTTCTACATCGACATTATTATACAATTTTCTTCGAAAGTAAAATAATGATTATGATAGTTTTCAATCCGGATCGCGTTTGACGAACTTTTTTTGTGTTTCAGAGAGCCTAGCCGAGTTGCATCACAGTGAAGCAAGTGAGAGGACGAATTGTGTAGGTCGTATCATACTTTTCGGCTACATAGTTATGCGACTGATGCTGAGATGAAGAATCGTCAATGGCGCTCACAACGGCATTAGGAAGAAAGGAACAAAAAGGTCCTCTGCGGCATTGTACGAGCTGCTCGTCCGGCACAATGTGAACTTTCATGTTAAGTGAAAGATGTCTATCTTTCAAGAGGAAGGCGTTCGTGCAAAATAGCTGCAGGGAAGAGAAGGGACAAGTTCTAGCTCATTGTTTCCTACGGGCGAGCTAAAAGAACACACATGCATGCAAGGCAAGTGCTTTTATCACTTGAAGTTGCACAACTCGAGTGCATTCACAAGAAGACATAAAAGTGCGCTGATTTCAATGTGAACGTTGATAATACCTTCCGTTCGGAAACATTTTTATTGAAGATTCATCGAATAAAAATTATCGAAAGTGAGCCATTTCAGGCACAATTGAGTGCTATCGCCACGTCAAGTCAATTATTGGCTGTGGAGAGAACAATATTGCTGAGGCTTTTTGATTTGCGTTTTTCTTTATAATCCAATTGTTTGATAACTTCTTCTTTTTATTATGAGAGTATTTTCTTACGCAATTAAATGAGTAGAAAGTGGATGTACCTACAATGTTATTAGATTGGGGCACTGGAGAAAAAATTTCAGTGTGCAAAGCATACTGCTCCAAAGAATGACTATGATCGCTTTTTGATTTTTGGCACCACCCAATCCATGTCTCTTAGTTCTCTGGTTTTTCTGCTGAAAATTGGGAATTTGGATTTCGTTACCCGTTCATTTTCCACTCTAGTACTATGAATAAAATTTACGATTCTTGTCAAAATTCCCAGTTTTCACTTGGAACCGTTGTTAATGAAATAAGCATACGAAACATTTGTGGGAGAAAACATTTCACCGCTTTCATGCTTGAAAGAATTACACCTTCCAAAAAGTTTTGTGGTAAAACTGGAATATGAATTCCACTGTGGAGAAAAACGCAATTCCGTATAAAGAAAAGTTGCCAGCGAAGGAAGTTAATAAATTTTATGAGCAATTTGTACCCAATGGCATTTACTTTCGAATACCTGTGGATTTCTCAAGACAAAATGAAAGGCGTCAAAAGAGCGCTTCCATTACAAATTTTTACGTAAGTAGATTCTCTGAGACGTCTTTCTCCAGTCTTTTTCTTAAGAAATTTTTCCCGAATCGTGTATTATTGCGAGTCGGGTATTCTCTAGAGCGGTTGGATGATGGGAAATTGCATTTTCAGTGTAAGATGTAGAAACTTAGATCCTGATTCTAAAACTGTAGGTACAGGAATTACTTTTCAGGTGAATCGTGACGTGTGCTATTGCTCAGTTTATCTACAGCTCTTGAAGATAATTGAAATCCTGCGGTAGTTTTCCAATAGGATTGCGGAGATACCCCTCTGACGTTGATGAGATATTAGGATAATAGGAGATAATAGGAGGTATTAGCTATCCTTCATATATTAATTCTGCTTCCTGCAAT
This sequence comes from Neuroterus valhalla, assembly GCA_011762715.2. Lineage (NCBI taxonomy): Eukaryota > Metazoa > Arthropoda > Insecta > Hymenoptera > Cynipidae > Neuroterus > Neuroterus valhalla. The sequence continues at coordinate 6,244 of WSXT02188309.1, read as the reverse complement.
ACCTCGCTAATATCCTTGTTTATTATTTATCTGCTGATGCTAGCTTCTGTCGGATTCGAATTTAGGTTCGATTCGCAGCTGCGGTTTCGCGGTCTTTTGTTTCCTTCACAGGTTCCCTCCAGTTTTGTGTTTTCCCCCTATCAACCGACAGGAGTGGGGAGACCGGCATTCGCGCGCTCTCCCACCCAGGGCTAGTGCTGGCTTCTTTCCTGCAGCCAGTATCGGTTCTGCTTCCTACCTGCAAACTGTTCTTCGTCGGCGCTTGGCGGCGGGCGGCCAGGGATCGCAGCTCCACTGCCTTTCCGGAGCATCCGTTGCTGGGTCGGTGAGTGGGGTCTCCTGGCGTTTCGGCGTCCGGTGGGTGCTGCTGTCTTCAATTGGGTTTGTGCTTGATTTTCTTTGTGATAAATTGATTTCCTGACTCGATCATCTCCGGTGTTGTGGAAGTGACGAGTCGGATGCCGTATTACTTCCGCTTGCGTCGGAATCGATGGTTCTGGTAGAGCCATCGTGATCATAGCTTCCGGAGGCTACATCTGTTCTAATTTTTTGGGGTGATACTCAACATTTTTTTGAGCCTGATGAGGCATGAGAGCCTCTTGACTTACATTAAAAAGGCGGTATCCTCTATTTGCCTGATTCTTATCCTTAGTAGCGCCCTTCACTCGATGACCAGGCCAGTCCACGATTATTTGTTCAACAATCCTCAAATGTAAACACGAAAGCTTTTGAATTCATATAATAGACCTCAATTTGCAATATTTTGCTGCTAAATTTATCAGACATCTCGGTTATATCATGTGAACGTTCAGGGATTGTTGGAATCGAATGGAAGTAAATTCTACCAAAGGAAAATTATTTCAATTTTGTTGGATATCAACGAAATTGATTGGATAAAAATAAATGTGAGAAAATATAATTAGATACTTCTAGGTCATGCAGTTCACGGCAAGAGAATAGTGGTCAGTCATATTTTAGTTTTTCCCATCAAAGAAAATTTCAATTACAGCAGTTGGATTCAAATGGAGTAAAGAAAGGGGTGTAGTCTAGGCACATCTAGTATTTTGGCACCCTAATAATCTCCGGAATTCTGTTATTTTTCAAAGTTTCAACAATCACGTCTTCGTGGGTTGAACATTAATATTGCATTGTGAAGCTCAACATCGAATATGAAGAGTCAAGTGGTTTAAATTTGAAGAAAAAGTAAGTCATGAACCTTTTATCGTTAACGGGTTCTGATTTATGGGAATGGGAAACAACTATATTTTCCGAATCAGGAGCGGAAAATCACTACTTTGAAACAGAACACTGTATTCTTTCAAATCGAATTGAAGCATAGAGGAAAATTCCACAGCACATCGGAAATCGACTCAATTTTCAGTAATTAGAAGGGAAAACAATATCCTACCTCTAACAAGTTCTGTGTGAATCTGGAAAAAGTCTTCAGTTCTACTATTCCGAGATTTTAGGTGATTGGAGATTATCACAACTTTTCACATTTTAGTGAAAATTTCTGCAAAAAATATCAAATATTGGGAACATCACAAATCTCTAAGTAATGATACTGGAACACTTTTTCTAGATTCAAGTGGACTTTCATGCACTCTATTTCCTTTTTGAGCGTCATCAACGCAAATTTCATCTTTTGCGATTTATTTTAAACAAAAACGGAACTAGAAGCAGGCATAAATGGTTCACTTCAGGAGGTTAACTCATGACTTTTGAGAGATAGGACACTTTTCCATACATTAATTGAATTTAAAAGTACACAGTGTTTCTGAAAAGTAGAGATTTTTTGCTCAAGATGGAAGAATAAGGTTTCTTCGAAATACCATAATTTGGAACGAATTTGAAGGTAATGGATGTAGAGAGGATAAGAATAAATGGGCTCGTAATTTTTGCCATTGGGATGTGGCCATAAGATTTTATCCCTATAATAGATGCCACAATGTGAACCACCGCATATATCACATAATACCCACCTAACGTCAACTGGCGCGATCCAACCTAATCCAGCATTACTTGAGTGAATTTAATGTAATAATTCCACTAAATCTACCTGGATTTGAAGTTCACTCAAATTCATTCAAGTTAAACTCATGCGAATTCCAGTGATTTCACTTACAATTCAGTTAATTATTCATCGACTTACATTTTATTCCAAGTTAGTTATTCCTTATTTCCAAAAATGCAATATATTGCAGATATGCCAAACTTAATTAGAAAATTTTCGGACAAAAGCAAGGAGTATAAATGTATTTTGTTTTATTTACGGGGATGTTAGTGATTCACAGTGATTTTCAGAAAATTATAAAATTGGACATGAAATATATTGTGTTTCGCTTTGATTGTGCAATTTATTGAATACGGGACGGAACACTTAATGAAAAGGATCAATCGCAAGCCGAAAATTCAAAGAGGAGAAAAAGGTGCAAAATTTTCCAGTTTAAATAGCATGAGCTGAATAGAATGTTTGCTCTCATGCATACAAAAAATTATAATAATTGATATTGTATGAAGTGCATATATTGCCTGTTTGAACGCCCTTCTGAGGGAAATTTAATATTCAAAATATCACTGAGAGCGTATTCTTTACATGAGATTGTGTTTTACACAAAATGCCTTAACGTGGAATGGAAAATTATTGGTAATGACTTCAAGAAACTAAATTAGATGCGAGTGTTGGGAACGAACCCTATGGAATGAAAAGACTTTCAGGCTTCGTGAGTGAGCTAGTTTCAGGAATTTTAATTTTTGCATATTTTCGCGAATATCCAGAAGCTTCCTAATTATTTTCAGATTTAAGAAAACAACTTTGTACAAGATAATTATTTTTGAGTGTACCTTGCACTTCACTTCTGTTTCCCGCACTCATGGAAACATCAAAAACATTTCTCTCCGAACTTGAGGGCTTTCTCGATTTTGTTGGAAACTTATCACATATGTCATTTTTTACTCATTTTGTTTGCTAATAAAGTTTTTATAGTTGTATTTTCCGCAAATTTTCCGTTTTTATTTTTTCTTAGTCCGAAAAACCCGATGGACCAGCTTTAACGGGAGATGCATGAATACAGACTCATTGGAGGCCATGAATATTAAGATGTCTTCCTGGCCTGTTTGTCTGCGTTCTTTTTTGGCCATAAACATTTTGCAAAGCAATAAAACGGAAGGCGTCATTAGCCTGGCCAAATATTTTCATAAAAATAATTCCGGATATGTTGCTATACGATTCCCTCGCACATTATTTCCGAGATCTGTATGCATACATATTTCAGATAAACATATGTTTGTTTTTTGTATACCTTCTCAATTCCATCACAAATATGTAGATATGTGAAACTGCAACGCAGTTCATTGGGACGTTATCGAGCTCACGACTTTGATGAAGATAAGGAATTTTTTAAAAACAAGTCTATTCATGTTTTATGTTTTTGTTTTATTATCTTAATTGGACTCAAGATCTACCACAGGAAATTTTGGATTCAGATAATGAACCATAAACCTTATGTTTTCAAAATATATGCATGGCGACACAATACATGCATCGGCAAACACTTATTAAATTGACTCATGTTTGCTATCTGTAAGGGTAATAGCGAAAGTATTATTGTCTTCATTTTGTCTCATCGTTCATTTTTGCAAACTCGACATCGTGAGGTTATATTGTCATATCATATTCAATACTTTATAACTCAAATCTGTAGTTTTCGCACGACAGATTTATGAGTCCTCCCTTTGCATCAACCACAGCATTTGTGAACTGAAATTACAAATATTTCATTTATTCAATACAAGTGGTGTCATTTTACAAGGTGATGTCTATAAGAGAGGAACTTGATATGCAATGTTCTTTGCAATATTTGTTTGTTTTTTTTAATTGGGAAAAGCGTTCTTTTATTTCCCGCGGGCTCAAATATGGTCAAGTCAAATTAAGAAATTTGACATTTTTCCCTTGGACTACCATATCACAGGCGCAATCTTATTCAAATTAAACAAGGAAGTCTGTTCCAGTACAATAATTTGGATTTCATGTAGCAAAACAGTGTCCGGCTTATAAGGCCCAGGAATGAAAAAAAACTAATTTACTTGTTGAAAAATAGGCAACGTTTCGGACTAGGTGTAGTCCCTTTTCAACCCATCAACAAAATAGCAAAAATGGTGATGGTTGCAAAATTCATTTTTGTCCAAAACTTAATTATCAACTCTTCTGACTCTTTTTTTCCGGTCGCGGATTATATACCAAATGTCTTTCCCCCACGCGTACGGAAAGCTGGTATGTACAATCAACCAATAAATGTCCTTTAATCGTACGCTTCGCGCAGGCTCAAACAGCTTAGATGGTGATGAGCATATCATGTGTCCTTCCATGGAGCACGGAGGGGAGAGAGGACGGACGCTTGCTGCTCTACCCTCTCCATGCTTCCAAGTTGGAGTTCAACTATGTTCATCCCCACCCTGGCGGTTTGAGCCTGCAAATAGCGTACAATCTAGAATGTAGATACATTCAACGAAAAATTTGTAAAGCTTCAATCAAAAAAACAAAATCCTTAGGCGTAACTAAAAAGGTCGCTTCTGACGGGATGATTTCGAATAATTATTACGTGTTGTGACAATTTTGGATGATTCTGCAGAAGTTAATAACAGGAACTATCTACAGATGAACAATTATTTTCACTTAAATGCAAATAGCCCTGAAATCACTGTTAATTTAATCAGCTTCTTTTGTATCCTTTGAAATCCTTTCCTCAAGCTCCAGCTTTTAGTGATGAGCTTATAAAATTCATAGAATTTTATTGTCATACAATATGATGTGTGATCAGGGTCCGCGGAAGGTATTTTCAAGTGAGGGAGCATAATTGCCTACGGCATCAGAAAGAAAAATACAAAGGTCATCGGAAAAAATCATGCATTTTCGTTTGGGGGAGGATTGACCCCCCTCAGCCCCACCACTTCCTCGGCCTCTGAATGTGATTCAATAATATTGCTTTTCAGTGTACTTTAATTAAGATTCAGATCTGATACATACTTTTTTCTGTCAATTAACATAAAAAAATCAAACAATGAGAATTTCCGCTATGTAGTCTCAACAAACAACTATGAACCCGATTTTTTCTCGAAACATCTTTATGTTGACATTATACGTGCCTTCAAAACAAGTTGTGAATTGGAGTAATGTCCCCTATCTCTGATTCTCAAGAAAATGTATGATTTTTTTGGCTTGCATAATTTTTTTTACCACTCTGACCTCAGAATCTCAAATCCTACATAACTGTCTGGTTATCACTGTATAAACTCGCTCCTAATCCGCTTGTTTACAAGAAGATAAGTTTTTAATTATTGAATCAATGACTTAACAGCTTTCACAAGCGTTTCATTTGACTTGCTTCTGATATAAGTAAGAAAGTAAACGGAAAACCGTCGAAACACTTCCGTGAAAGAGATTGAGAGACAAAGCAGAATCGTGACTTCCATGAAGACCATGACTTACCTCTGTGATAAAATAAAAACTTGAATCCAAATCGTATATCAAACTAAAAAAACACACGACTCTTCCAAAAAAAATTTCTTTTTCAAATTATTTCTCGCTCAGGAATTATGAAAGACACTTTTTGACAGTTTTTAATATTTCCGAATTTTGAAAGGCTTTTTAAAGGGTAACACCAGTGTAAAAATTTGGATATATCGATTCTTTGTCAAAAAAATTTTTGATCCTCGTGGAAAAAAGGACAAAAGGTTTTATACGAGTTCGAAATCGATTTCATGAGCAGGAACTGCCTATTCTCGTACCCATCAATTTCACGTCAGATACTCACGTGAGTACAGCTTATGCCGTTGTTTTCTGGTCAAAAAATGAGTTTTTCCAAATGCTTGCCGATTACACGAAAATCAATATTTTCAAAATCCCCCATGTGTTTCACTAGCTTCTTTCATGTAGATTAGGAAAAAGAAAATCATTTTATTCCAGATTGAATTTTGCATCCTTCATGCTGCGTGCCACGGATCTCCTCCGGGAAAAGGCACTTCACAGAAATGTCTCCAGTGCTGCCTTTTTAATATTTTTTATTCAAAATTCTGAATTCTTTACTCTGATATAATTAATAGTTACTTTCGAAATTATTTCAATTGTTTTCCCTCTCCTTCCATTGAGAAACAAATTCTTGAAAAAACTTGCTTTTTTACATTCTCATCATTTATGATTGAGAAAGTATTAGAATCGTCTGAAATTTCACATCTTGAATTTTCA
>WSXT02188298.1:0-20174 GCA_011762715.2 Neuroterus valhalla | reverse complement strand
GTCACTTATCCTCCGTTTAGTCCCGTAACTCCGCTGACCAGAGATTCTTCTATATTTGCATTAACACTTCAACACGAAGAATTTCGGAAACACGCATTCTGTCAAATATTGGGAAAATAGACCGTATGTAGAGAAACGATAATACGAGTGGACCTTTTCGAGTCGTCCTTCTTTCCGAATTTGTTTACTTTGAATATATTTAAGAAATATGTCAAATAGAGGTTAAGGAGAAAGTGAATGTCAACAATGTAACTACGCATGCGCTACACTTTTGAATGGATTTTTCTCCAATTAGTGATACCAACCTAAATTTTTTTAGAAACTAACTGGGTGCTGAAAACTAGGTGCTGGTTTCAGTGTCATTACAAAATGGCGAAATGTGTCGTCAAAAATCACATTTTTCGTTTTGAACGACCATAAAAAATTAAAAAACTAAAAAATCCATGATTGGACAACGTTGGGCCCAAAAAACATATACTTTAATAAAAAATTCTACTCATTTGTATCATACAACTCTACGTTTAGATATGTGACGCGCTACGAAGAAAGGGGCCTAAGAGCAAAAAATTTGATTTCAGGATTAGGGTCGTTTTATATTTATTAAGGATTGCTTTTTACATATTCGTGAACAGAAAATTTTTTTGTCGAGTATTTTTTGAGCTATTGCAATTTAAAAACAGCCCTTCCAGCTAAAGCCTGTCCAGCTCTCGCCTGTTCTTTCCCTTCTCCAAAATCAGCGTTTTCGCTCTTAGGTCCCTTTCTTCGGAGCGCGTCGCATATGATGAACACCGCAAATAAGAGACGTCATCGCAAATCTGCTGCCGTCAGTTCATTTCTCCATATTTTTGTGCCAAAATTTAAGCAAATTTTCTTCAAATGTTACTTTATAATATGCCTTATTCTAGGATAAATTTACTTCTGTTATATTTCCAAAAAAAAATTCACGAAAAAAAACATCGTTTTAGACCCTACTCCCCCCTTAATTTAAGTCAAAAATTAAAAATATTCTTGCAACAACAAACATTTGCAACACATTTTGCAGCTGCAATCAACCTTAATTGGATTTGCGATTTAATTACCATGAGGAAGATAAGAATATTCGTAAGAAGTCCAAAAGAATAAAAGAACTGTAAATGTCTGCAAAAATTATCGATACAATCTTCACGCTCAAAATCGTAAAGATGACGTTTAAACTCCATCCGCACTTTGCATAAAATAACACAATCATGAGGAAGTGCAAACAGAGTAAGGATATAAAAAATGACTTTCACATTTTTTTCCATTAATGTATTCTCTCTTAACGGAAAATTTTCAAATAAAGCTCCCTTTTTCGATAAAAATGAGATCCGAGGTTTACCTTGGTCTCTTTATTCTTTGTGCGATCCACTCTCAAGCAACTAGAAGTTCTTCAAAAGAGGAAATCAGTAAGTTGAATCAAATGCAAAATAAATAATAATTCTTAGGCTAATGCAAAAGTCGTATCGAAATAATAGAGTAAAAATGAGAAGCAAACAAAAAATTGATTGATTAGATAAACTACCGAAGCTTCTCATCCGGAAAAAACGTGTACTAAACAGAACCCCAAACAGAAGGTCAGTGTCCATTTTAGAAGTTCCTTACATTGTCAATATTCATGAAGATGGAATGAGTCAATGCGCTGGGAGTATTTTAACTCCACACATTGTCATAACTGCTGCTCACTGTGTCTCTGGGGAAGTACGAACATACACCATTCTTTCTGGTTCAGGATCGATAGACCATGGACTCAAACATGAAATTGCAAGGAAAATCATATACTCAGACTCGGGTTTCTTTCCGAACGACCTTGCCTTAGTCGTTGTTTCTCCACCTATCCTAATTCAAAAAGCAGTTAATAAGAAAATCACATTGCATAATGGAGACATACCAGCTGGAACTCCTGCTACTCTTACTGGCTGGGGATGTGACAGAATAGTGGGGTAAGGTAGCGAAAATTCAAATAAAGCGCACATTCTTCGGAATATTTTTACACCTCCTCATCCATCCCTCTTCTACCTGCCCTTGTTCGAATGCATCTCGTCCTTTCTGAGGAGTTTCATCCAGACCATCGTACCATCTTCCTAATACCTATACCCGGATCCTTCAAAAGCTTTCCCTTCCTTCTATCACATCCAACTGGCACTTTTATACCTATTGGCTACGTGTCCATTCAAACAACAGACCGCTTCCCCTTTGCGACCTCTATCCAGTCTGCCTGAACATCATTTCTTTACCCATATTCAGCTAGACTCTAAATCCCCTCTTTTCCTTATGCACATTATTACCAGTAATGTACCTACCTTTCCTCACAACCTTTCCTTTATACATTCTACATCTTCCCTGGACCCTCACCTAATTCCTCCTTCAACCTAGAACCTCTCTCTACCCATATTTCTCCTCTCGAAATGCTTATCTCAAACCAATTCATCATATGTCCTCCCCTATCAACGATCCTCACAAGTTTAATACATCCACTTCAATCACTCCCTCACCCCCAAAGCATTTATCTCATTTTTCTGTTATAAACTTCACACAGTGCATCTTCCATCTCTTACGTTCTGATCCTCAGCCTCACACTACTCTTAGTCACGTATGTAACCCCTCCTCCCCAACTTCATATAACCCTGTTCCCTTGAACTGACCCTCAAACACCAATTTTTTATCTGCTCTCCCTCGTCACTGATTTCCGACCGTAGTTACCCTCCCCATCAATCCCTTCGCTCGCTGACCCTTATATCAATTCCTCTCCCTTTCATAACTTATAGCTATTTTGAATAAGTGGCTTTCCTGTACGCGCTCTTCATATTCTCAAATCTCCTTCCGAGTCCGCTCTTCTACGTCTTACTCCTTCCCATAAACACCTTTTTCCTTCACCTTGTTATTTGCACCCGTCTCTAATCACTGATCTTCTCTCCTGTCATGGATCCATACCACTCTCCTCTTTTCCACCTGTCTCTTCAAAAACCCAACTGCTTACACTCCACGATCTTCAGCCAGCTCATCTTCCATCTTTTCTGCACCCATCTTTATCTTTTCTTCAACCTTGTCCCCCTTCACTCATCAAACTCTTCTTCATATACTTATGTCTTTTCAATCTGACTCATAATAATCTTCTGCTAGCTTTACCTTCCTACTGATAATGACCTTTCATAAGCTTATAACTACTTCAACGCAATTCATCTTACCATCTTTCTTTTATGCATCATTGGTCTTATCACAAATATTTCTTCTTCTCTATCCAATGTTACCCTATCCCGTTGAACTGACTCTCATGTATCCATTTCGCATCCGCTATCCTTCATGGCCAATTGTTCTCGTCCGAAGAATTCCTTGCCTATTGCCCTTACTTATTTCTTCTCCTTCAATGACGCATCCCAGCTTCATCCCAACATCTTCCCTTAACTCGCTGCCCATCTTCTCTGGTCGTTCTTAATCTCTACACTTCCTCTTACATTCGACCTTATCCCATGTACACTTTTATTCAAGCTCTCTTATATACACAAATTTATCTTTTGCCTTCCCTTATCACATATATTTTTCCCTTGCATCCTCCTCATCATCATCAACCCCTCTACTCCAGGTTCCTTATACTTTTCCCTACTATTAAACGACTGCTACTTACCACCCTCCCTGTGCACTCTCTTAATATTTCTCAAACCCTCCCCTCATTGGAAACATTCACATATAAGGTTACATTAACAATGGGGGGGGGGGGATCCAGTTTTTCTTACGCTCATGTCAAAGTTACATACACTAACTTTTGAAAAATTGTTACTTAGAGGAGGGAGGAGGGTGCGAATGGTCGAAAAAACGTTACGTAATATGTAGTTTCTCCTATCCCTCGTCTCAACTTTGCCTCTTTCCTGCATACACCTTTCGCCGAGAGATGATTGCATCTCATATCTCAATTCATCATCCGCCTTCCTTATCCACTGACCTTCCCATCTTCTTTACATCGACTCCTCATTGCATCCTCTCCTTCTTTTCGAACTAAGCACGTACCTCCTACTCCTTTATGAACTATACCCAGTCAATCTTCTATCTTTGCTGTAACCGTTTATGGCTGCTCTTGAAATCTCGTCTCCCGTCATCTTTTGCAGCCTCTCTCAATAAAACCCTGTTCCCTTGAACTGACTTTCATATGCAAAATTTTTTATCTGATTTCCCTTCACACCCATTCTTACCGTCTTTTAGGCCCTTTCCTATTATCTTTTACTTAATTACTACACTCTTAACGTTCTCTTTTTCCTGACGGCCTCTACCTATTTCATCCTAATACATTTACTGTACCTATCAATATCACTGTCCCAAATTCCCTTCCCTGCCTTCATACCTCTTCCCTTTTTATAATATCTACTTGATTAATCTCTTTAATTTTTCTGTACATCCTTCCCATCTTCGCTGGTCCCTCATGAATGCATCCCTCTTCCTTTCTTATCTGTATTCCTCCTGTGTACATCTTCCTCTTCAAGATACCTCTTATACACCAATGAAGGATCTGCTTTCTCCCCTTCCTTCTTTTCTCCCTCATAGGCCCTAGTACCACCACAACCTTGCCCTATTTATTCATCTACCTCCGACACCTGCCCATATAAACCTATTCCTCACGATCCCTTCGCATACGGACTCATCAGTGGCCTTCCCACATCAATGATCCTCCTTATTTTATTTATCGACTCCTTAAAACCTACTTGTGTCCTCTTTATGACCTCTGCCAAGAATATCTTACCACTTCATTTATACCTCCCCTCAGTCGTACTTCAAAGCTCTGTAAAGCTTGTCCCTCAGAACTGACTCTCCTTTCCTTTTCTCGACCTTCACCTAGTTTATCTTAATATCTTCTACCTTAATCATCCCCATTTTCTCTAGTGAATCTGTTTGACTTTATCATTTGTCTTTCCTTATCGCCCTTCCTATATATCATGACCCCTCTTCCTCCTTCCTTCCATAACACCTATACTACTATAATATTCCTTCTCACTACACTAAGCCCGTATCATCCATCATCCCTAGCTGTATAATTCTAATGTCCGCTCCTTCTCTATTATGCAAGATGACAACCCCCCCCCCCCTCCCCCATATTCAAGTCCACTCGAACTGGTACTCATGTACTAATTACTTATCTGCTCTCTCCTATCACTGATATTTTACACCTCATGAGCCTATTCCTCATCTCCCTCACATTATTATGACCCTTCCAACAGTATCTTTCCCTTCACGACCTTCACCCAGTTCATCTTGATCACTTCATATATTTTCATTACTACAAAAGTTTGTGTTTTCTTTTGACGTTCCAGAAACATGCACATGATTCCTTGTAAACTACGATCCATTACTGTCCCGATAATCAGCCTGAGAGAGTGTGAAGAGATCTGCCGTTACCACACTATAATTACAAATAAAAATATATGTACTTATGACATACGCGGAGAAAAGGGCGGTAGTTATGGTGATTCTGGCGGTCCATTGGTTGTTAATGGCCAGCTGGTAGGTGTCTACAGCGGCAGCAAAGCTCACGCAACCCCAGAATATCCTGATGTGTTTGTCAACTTGGCTCATCCCCCATACAGGAAATGGATTCTGGAAAATTTGCATCACGTTGGTGGCTGATTGTAAATTTCAAAATGCCCTCGTTTCTACGAATTCATGTTATACCTCACTCGAATAAACTTTCTTATCCTCTCGTACTCTCTATTATATCCCATTATCTCTCATTCTACCTTCTTACGCTTCTATCTATTTCTCACATCTGCCATCACATTTACACCAACCTCTATTTTCCTCGCACTTTTTATTATGCTACCATTATTTTTCTGTGTGGTTTCCGCTTCCTTCTTTATATTTTCACACAAGCTTTTCATTTCCGTTCCCTACTTTCAACTTATCTTCTTTTTTCACTCTTCTAGCTTTTTTTACTACTTCCATCATTTCTCCTCCTATCGCTTTTTCTCCTGAAATTTACTAACACCTTCTTGACATCATCTCCCCCCCCCCCTTCCGATACAACCATCCCATACATTCTCTCTTGTCTCTTCCACCCATTCGCATACTCTGCATTTTTTCTCCTCATCCTTCTCCTAATATGCTGCTTCCTTCACTTAATTTCATAATCTTTACCTGACTATTCTTGCTCATCTTCTCCCCTTATGCTACCTCCAAATACTTGAATAATCCTTCTCTTCTCATTCCCTTATACCCTTTATAGTATCTTGATTCGCCTATCCTTCCCCAGCTGTCTGCCATTGCCATTTTTTGTCTTTCTCTTCCAATACTTTTTGTCTGCCTGAAGATTTTGCTTCTCTTCTCACCTCTTTCTTTTCCATAGCTTCATCTACCTGCTTACTGTTCAATAAATTGCAAGCTGCTTTTAAAACCACAAACATATCTGTCAAACCCCCTTTCTCTCTTTCTATTCTTCTGTCTATGATCTAATTCAAAACATAGACCTAATCCTTCACTCCCATACATTCACCAAATCTTGCCCGATTCGGTCAAATTATTTTCTTTCCTCTACTTATTTCATTTACTTCTGGAACTATTGTAACATGTATCTTATATAATGTCAGCATCAGCGGCACCTCCTATAAGCTTAAAATTTTTCCTCCTTCTTTTACTATTAGTACAACTATCCCTTCTTTTCTCATTTCTGTCTATCCTTCCCCTCCCCATACCCTGTTTCACATTATCCAAACCACTTCTTCAATTCTTTTAACCCACCTTTCTTGCTTCGTTGGAGGTTTCTTCTGTACCTGCTGCCATTCCCTCTTTTACTAACATCTTCGCCATCTCTGTTCCTTCCTTTGTGCTATCCTTTGCCTCGTCCTTTTCTTCTCTCTCTTTTCCTCCTCTCGTTTTTTTTTTCATTTAGATTCCCTTTCACTATCTTCCATACCTCTTCCTCTGTGCTAGCTTTTCCTGTCTCTTCAAACTTTTTATTCTCCTCCTTTCTTTGTATTTCGTGATGCATTGTTCTTTTTCTTCTTCCTTCTGTATTCTTCTGCACTACTATTCCCCTTCCCTCCATTTTTTCCATTCCTTCTTCCCTAACATCTTTCTTTTCTTTGCTTTCCTAATCCCAGCTGCCTCTTCTCCTCCTTCGCCGTCTTTTCTCTCAACATTTTCCTTTATTATTTCTGCAGACCAATTAATTTTCCCCAATTTTTTTCATTCTTATTTTTCTCTGCTGTTCCCTGTTCAGCACTTTTTCTCTTCTCTACTGTCACTATAAGTGGGGGATGTCCAAGTCTATCTACTTTCTCATTTCGTTCCCTCTCATCTTCTTTCTTACATGATTGTTAACAAAAACATAGTTTTTCACTGTTCCCCTCGTTTCCCCTATATGTGAGTACTTTCTTTTCTCATCACCTTTGAAATTCCTATTCCGGATGAACCATCTTCTCTCTTTCAATATACTCAGTTTTTTCCTTCCCTCTTCATTTGCTTCTTTGCCTGAAGAGTCCCTTCCAGTCCTATCCCCTTCTTCTCCCCATTTTCACGCTTCTTTCTTTCTGATCTTTCATTGAAATCTTCTTAAATAATTAAATTCACACCTCCTGCTTTTCCTCCCATTGACTTATCTTCTCGTTTTTTTTAATGTTCGCAAGACACAACTACTTTTAGAATCTACTACCCAGAAGAAAGGTTTTTTCTGGCCTATCTTATCAGAAAAAGTTGTGATTTTGTGAGGAACAAAAAAGAAGATACAGTCAAACAGATAGAAGTAGTTATGAGGGTATGAAAGAAGGGGACGAAGAAAAAACTCGAGGGGGAAGAAGGTAGGTAAGATACGGGAGAATATGGTAGGTGAGAGAAGGAACCGAAAAGCATGTAATAGAGGATAGAGAGGATACTATGACTGGAAGTGAGAAGGCATAAGAAGGAATAGGATAAAGGTAATGGAGTTTATAGTAGGGAGGGGATATGAAATAGATAGGAGATATGATGTAATAAGAGACTCAAAGTTGAGGAGCGGGGATATCTGGAGGAGAAAAGGATAATGAAGTAGCCGCTGTAGAGTTGCAGAGCTGACGAATCAGGATGAGGGTAATGCAGTGCATAATAGGATGAAGGAAAAGATTGTTAACGTAGATCACGATTTGGCGTAGGAAAAAAGAGAGATTCAGAAATTCCTGATTAGCAGGTCGAGAACACAGAGGAGCAAAGGAATAGCGCCGCAGGTAAGATATAAAAAAATTGAAGTAGAGGAAAACATGTGAGTGCAGAATAAGGAAATGGAAAAGATGGAGGAAGTGCGTGGGTGCTTGTTCCGTAGAAGTATGGGGGGGGCAGGGCGGAGGGTGAGTGAAGGTGCTTCATCGGAATGTTGTAGTGGAAAAAATGAAAGATAAAGATTTTCGAAGAGGTGGTAAAGATAGAAAGGAATTTGTAGCTGATGGATGAATTATAACGAGGGGTAAGGGAGGGATTCAAGAGAGGAGTCCATCTGGGGAGAGATAGGCTAAAGGTGCAAATGAGGGCTGCAAGCATAAGAGAAGTGACGTACAAGTTTCTCACCGTGCCCAATAGGAATGGAAAAGGCTTGAAGGAAGGGTACGAGACGTAATTGTCAAACAAGGGTAGGGTATGTTGGCACGAAGGGATAAGGTAAAGGAGTAGGGAGGTCGGAGGATTTTCACAGGAAAGGGGAGAGTTCCGAACGGAAATCATTGGATACGGATATAGACAAGAAGAGGGAAAACTTGCATCTTGGTGACGGCATTGGAGTATGTTGGTTGACAGGTGGTGAAAGCATTTTACGAGATTCGGAGTGAGAGTGTGGGAAGAGTGTAGGGGTTGGAGCTCAGGTGGTGAGTAAGGGTGCAAGTGGTGAGCTGCGGGTGAAGAAGTAGTTTCCAGTGTGTCAGGGAGGTAAAGTTTAACAGTGCCGAAGGTAAAGTGTAATAGATAAGTATGGATAGATTGTCAAGAAGGGAGGTAAATTGGTTTGTGAGGAATAAGGCGATTGAGCAGAGGAAATGGGTTCATACATGGTCAAGGGAGGGAGAAGGGCGTTTGTGAGGGCCTGCTAGGGTACAAAAAAGGGAGTGAGGTGAATCTAAAATGTAAGGATGTTGCAGAAAGTTTGAAGCAGAGGGCAGAGACACCTGTGGGATGCAGTAGGCATTTACCGCAGTAGTAGTTTCTCTGTTACCAGAAGGAGAGCAGGAGGATGCCGAGCTGGAGGGGATGAATGGAAGAAGTTCATGGTGTGGAAGAGAGGTACGGGATGCAATTGAGGACTGTAAAGATCGGAGGGGTGACAAGTAAGTTTCTGACCGTATACAATAGCGATGGGACTAGAAGGAACAAAGAAAGGGTAGAAGATGTTGTAGGCGAAAGAGAGAAGGGTATGCTGGTACTGGTTGGAAGGCTTCAATGCGAGAATAAGAAGGAGAAGGGATCTCTATGTGGATCGAGAATGTTCTGAAACGAGTTAAGGAGATACGATTATTAATAAGGAGGGGGAGATTTTCAGAGACTAGATGGTGGATAGAGGTAGGCTGGACACAGATGGTATGATGACATGGGACGAAGAGAAGAATACACGTATGTCAAGGACTGTATAGTCATGAATATAGAAGGCTGAAAGGAGATGGAGAGATTCGCAGTAGAAGGGAAAAAGGAATCATACCATCAGCCAATAATCTTGTAAGTAAGAAGGAAAGGTGGCAAAAGACAAGGAGGACAAGAAGTGTCGATGAGGGATAGGAAGATACATACGGAAGAGGTTATACAAAAATGCCGGGAGCAGTTGAGAAAAGTAAAATTAAAAGTGGAGTGGGGGGGGGGGGGGGGGGGGGGGGGGGGGGGGGGGGGTGTGAAAGAGGAAGGAGAATGGTATGTGCAGAATGGAGTATTTTGAAAAGAAGAAGAAACGGAAGGTAGAATGGTGGTGGAATAGGGAGTCTGGGAAAATGAGGAGAAAGTTTAGAGGAAAGTACAATAAGTCGAAAAAAGGAACCTTGGGAGGAGAAGAGTAGAGATAAGAAGGAGTTTAGGTTGATGTGTGAAAAGAAAGAACAAAAAAGGGATTGAAATCCGGAAGATCCAGTCAAAGAGTGCCCAAGGTCTTAGAATAACAAAAAGGGGATAAGGGTTTTTGGCACATATGCAATAAAACGACTACCTGCGCCGTATAACCTCTGCTTATAACCGAGAGAAGAACCTCTTTTCACAGCAGTTGAGTGAATTTACCCATTCAAGACACATCAAGGCGCCTAACGTTAGGATGTCAATGCACGCGACACGAATTGAAGGTACTTAACCAGAAATATTAATAACAAAAAGTTAACTGAGAAGTTAGAGCAAGGAAAGTCTTTCTCGCCGAATTGAGCAAGATGAGGTTAGGAGTTGGCCAAAACCAGAAGGTGCTCCGTCGCTCCATCAAGGCAAGAAAGACTTCTATGGCGCTAACTTTTCAGTTAGCTCTTAATTGTTTATATTTTTGGTTAAGTATCATCTAGTCGATTATATGCTCTGGCATTGAACAAAGTGCTATAATTTTTACTGTTTCTTTCGCAGTTATCAGCATAGAAAGAAAAAAAACAGAAAATAAGTTTCTGTCATAAAAATTGAGCACCGCTTGATCTCTTTTCCTTATATACGTCATTGAATCTGAATCGTCTACGGACAGGCTTGTTTTTTAAGAAAGGGCGCTTGTAATCTGGGTAAGTATTACATTTCGTACGTTGATTAGATTCTTGAAACATTGAGTTATGATGAGCAAAAATTTGTTCGAATAGCGCCATATCTGTATATTTCCCTCGACTCGTCCCGAACATGTTAGAAGACAAACAATTCCATTACTTATATAATACAGATCGTAAGACGACGAATTTAGAAACATTTTTCAGCACTTATCTCCAATCAACACGTCAGCACAAATAATATTGACGTGAACAGCAGATTTCGCTGATTTGTAAAAGATTAATAAAACTGGATAACAGTGGTAGCGGATGTAATAATTACATTGGTTTCCTCAACACTGACATAGAAAACGTGATCTTCATAGAAAGAGATAAACATGATCCCTGGAACCTTCAGGATAACGAGTATAGTATCTGCAGTGTATTGAGGAACCAGAACATTGATTAGTTACTGTGATGGATCAACTCTCCATTGATACGCACAAATCAGTTCTTCATCCACTTGAAAACATGGGGACTATTTATATTCTTGTCTTCACTTTGTCGGTCATCTTTGATTCTATTGGTGAATATATTAACGTAGCTCTAACTAGTTCTATTTGAGAATACGTTTTTTGAGATTTATTTTCTATATTCGCTTTGATAAGAGAAATCACGAACAGATCTGTAATCATGAATCAATCAGGAGTTTCATGTATCAAACAAAAATCGATATCTGAATCTGCATCTGAAACTTCATCTGTTATCTGAAAACTTTCCGAACGTTTTGTCTGTTATCGTATCAAATATGGTGCCACGTCACAGTTCGTAAGATAAACGTCTGCCCTCATTTTTGTAGGATAGTACGGCTCAAAGGAATCGCTTCAGATGAAATCCATCTAAAATCAGGCAGGTTCTGCTCTTGACGTCACAGATTTTTTCGTAGACAAAGTATGTTGTTTTTCGAAAGAAATAAGGCGATACGTATTATCTCGGTTTTCGAAACGAAATTTCTACGAAGTTATTCGCATTTGAATTTTGTGTTCCGTCTTCTGAGAACTCAAAATTTCTTTATAAGACCATTTAACTTTTTGTTATAGTCAAAACCTGTACTTTTATAAGGAAGATATCTTGTGAGTTCTATGTGGGCTTAATAACTTTGATGACCTTAAGATTTCGTCCAAATGGAATCAAATTTATCCTTTTTCTCGCATACATCAGAGGCAGGGGTGTCCAACGCAAGGTTGGCGCGCTTTCCCTTTTTTCCCCTTCTCCTTGCACTTCATCCAGAATTCTCTCCTTGTTCCACCACGGGCTTGGTCTGACTAAGCCTGACCACGCCTACTTGCGCGCACTGTTTACACAGCCCGGTCGCCGAGGACCCATTTTCATATTGCGATTACCGCATGAACACATCCATAGTGGTAAGAGAAGGGATTGATGAGTGACAGTTATTCACACCGTTGCTCACGCGTTGGACACCTCTGATGAAAGGGTACGAAAAATGTTGAAGAAGAAGTTTGAACTCCTTCTTCCTCTGTCTACAATGGTACTAAAACGCATCCAGGAGTATTGATTATGTAAGGAGTTTGAATCTTACTTCCATCAACGTCTAATTTTCACAGGTGACATTTTTGTATTCCTCGTATAGGCGGCACTTTCTTCTTCCACTCTCGAAAGATGCTCCTTTCTTATCAACTATTGATCATATCACTCATGAACCTGAAATCGATCTCTGAAGCAAGCAGGTGCATCATCTGTTATAATAATAATCTGTTTCATGGATTCCTCCTGAGAATCTTCCTCAGAACTTCCAGATTATTCGATTAATTGTTAGAACAGCATGTGCATCATGCTTAATATCGTCAGTGACAATCAGAAAACTCTTTGTTTTTAAAACCGCTATAGCAAACTGTAGTAAATATCGAGATCTAAAAATTTTACAAGTAAGCAATTTAGATTCCATCATTTGTGAATCCTATTTGAATTCCCTGCAAAATCACAGTGTAGTAGGATTCTTCTTGGATAAACTCTGCCTTCTTATTTCATTCGAATACACGCCTTCATTTCTTAGATTTCCATGCTTCATCCACCATGTACTTGTTTGATGATATTTGTCTTTTGGGAACAGAGTATCACAAATTCTTGAAAGTTTACTTGCTGTCGCTTTAGAAAACTCACCTACGAGTTGTTTTCGCTTCCTGCTAGCGTACACATTCTCTCACTTTCTGGTACATTCAATGCGGCAAGGGAAGGTTAAACGTTCAGATGAATGAATATAGATGTAATTGTGAATGAAAATTCTCGCAAACACGAATTTGTGATTGAAAATTTCTTTCGGTATTAGCGGTTGCAGCAGAGCATTCAATCCTTGCCGCTGTACAAATCTGCTATTCACAATATTATAAACTTCTTTTCTGAACACCTCTCTGGAATCAGGATACAATTTTTTCTCGGCATTTAAATTTATTCTTCGAGATGCCCTTCGGGTTTCATCGTTTTCAATTCCTTTGAGTTCTTGGAGGGTTTTACACCCTCAAATCGATGTACGGATCACACTCAAGTAATATGGTGCCTGATCAAGCCAAGGGGAACTAAATCGAGATGTCCTTCGGGTGTCATCCTTTTCAGTTTCCTTTGAGTTCATCGAGGGATTCACACTCAAAATAGTTGAATGCAACACGATCAAGTACTCCGTTGCTTGATCGAACTAAGAGGAACCAAATCGAGATGCCCATCAGGTGTCATCCTCTTTAGTTCTTAAGAGTTCTCAAAGGGTTTGTACCCTCACCTCATTGAACGCTAGCTAACATACCATATTTTGCATGAGACTTAATCCCTGTCATAAGAGGGCCCGAGCTGCAGCTCGTCATCGAGAAGCTGAGTTACAGGGGTTCCGAGAACGAGGTTATCACACCGCTTCCCCCAACACTTCAGGACGACAGTGAGCTAGCTGCCAGCATCGTGTTAGGAGATTCCTAACTCCATCCGCTACGAGGTTCTGCAGGGTTAGTTCCAGCCGTTACGGTAGACTCTCCAAGAAAACCGGCAGTTTCGCGCAGCTATCCCCAGGCTCCATCAGCCTGAGGAAAGCACAAGTGATTCAGGCAAAATTAGCTTCTGCCCGTTGAACTCTCTTACCTTTGAGGACGGGCCAAGATCGATCTTTGGACATCAATATGCCTCTCGAGCGGGGCATCATTTTTCACTCCGCCGAGCTCACTGCCGACTTGGAAGCCTCTAAGGAAGATAAAGTACTATCAGGAGTATCTCGCTGAGGTTCACCGGAGGACCGTTATCCAAAGGTCGAAGTTCCTAGTTCGGACCGCACGTCTAGAGATTCGCCAACCACCGACCGCTGGCATCTGCCCCAACGACGATCCCCACTGAGACCTGGACGCATTTGAGCTCAAGCCGAACCCTTCCGCAGTACAGGGGGGGGGCATCCAGGAAGGAGGAGGGAACTCATGGACTTAGCCTGAACATGGGAGCGAGCTTATGGGAATTACTTTCGGCAGCAAAGGGCAAGCGGACCTTCTCACAGCCGCCTTGTAGGTATGTACTCGACGGATATCTGCCGAAGGAGCAAGGATTCGTCTTCCTCCCAACCCAAAATACTTCCACTCCTGCCCACACGGAACACCAGGAATTCTATTCCTTCTCCTCGAATCCCGAACTATCATGCATTGAGTTCACGCAAAAGATAGTTTGGATGATGTTACCGTAAATGAGCTCCTCTGAATCGAACTGTCAGGCTGCTCGTTAACTGGCTCAACTCACGATTTGCTATGAACGAACTGGTTCAGTTGTACCTTGTTTCTTCATTGTAACCAAATAGTTCGGTTGCCGTAATAAAACGGTTCAACTGCAGGTACTTCTCCAGTGTGTTTATGGAATACTCACTGTTCTTTTGAATCATGCCATTCGTCTTTTTCCTCCCTAATTGCTTCTCGTGCGAGAGAAATTATTATAACTTCATATGCTTGATACTTACAAATTTCGAGAAATTCGGAGTTCCCATTCGTTCACTTCAAAGAAGTGAAATTTGTACTTCAAAGGTTTGGGTTGAATAAGGCCTATATGGAGAATGAGGTAAATCCTACTCTAAGAAATTATCAATGCCAATCTATAAAGTTAGTTTCTTGTACGCCATTCATTCTATCTGCGAACACAGAACACGTTACCTATCTAAGAGATTCGCACAACCAAAACAGTACAATTGAACAGTTTGGATCATCAAATATATATTGGTTCGGTTGCCAGAAACCTTTTTTTGATCCGTAAAACCAAAATGTATTCAACCAAGCACAGTTTGCAAAGTGCAGTGAAACTTTTTCTTTGCGTATATTTAACTTTACCAGTTTCTATTTCTTCCTACAGAAATAAGTTTGCAGTCCAACGTTCCTGCTGCCTCGAGCTCACATATTCCGAACGATCCTTCTTCACCTGACAGACCAATTCGTGTCAGATCTCGATCGCCTACTCGTGACGACAGGAACGTTTCTCTAGAAGAGAGATTACGACTTTTCAAACATCGATGAAGAATGCGAGAATCTTTTCACACCGTATCTCGACCTTTATCTCATGAGCCTCCTTCTCTTCCTAGACCTTGTAGTCTTGCCAAAATTAGAAGTTCAGGGGGAGTTAAACCTGTTCAGCTGCCGCCATTGAATGTACAAGACATATCTTCCCCAGAAAAACGTTGTTTTACAACAAAAACATACCCATCATCAGAAATATTTCGCCTTATAGAATCAAATGAACGGCTCTCCGCAGTGTCAATCAAATCCACTGGTGACATCATTGGAATTCTGGACAAGAACGGTATTTTCCATGGAATATATCAGCATGGGAATGGAAAACGAGTGAAAATGATAGATATTAAAAACTTACAGATTCGTAGATTTAGCTTATTCGACAGCGCGAGATTTCCAGAAAATAAAATGCGCCTATTAGAGTAATCAGAAATGTGGGTCCCTGCTCTCTAAATATCATGCAAAAATGAACATCTGTTTTTTATGTGGCCCTGTCCAATGGCTAATCAGAAATATATCCTGCGCCTGGAGTAACAATAAAGATTTGAAAGAAATGCAAAACTAAATTACAATATGGCTCATGATGCGGAGTTAAGAAAGTGACAAGTCACCTACTGGAAATTTGTGTCTGGAGGAGGAATATTTAAAATAACATCGAGAAATCGATATGTCTATGTGAGGTGAAAGTAATGGGTGGAGTGAGAACAGGAGAGGCAATTATTGAGGTTGCAAAATAAATCGACAATGAAGTTGGTAACGATTATAGTTATGTTTAACAATACGAGAATTTTATTACGATATGTTGGAATTCAATTATATTCGATTCAACTTCATTTGTAACTTAAGTTTCCATTAGAGTTTCGCCATTAGGTAAATCCTGTGCTTGCCGGTTTTCATCAATATAAATTGATCGCGAATTCATAAACTCTGAGAATAAAATTCAAAAGTAATTTTTCATTGTTTCTATTTCTTTTTGGGAAAAATTATGAGTCAATAAAAGTATAATATACTTTATGTCATGGTTTAATTTATCTTCAATATAATTTGACAAATTAATAGAAAATAATTGGAGGAGGTGTTTCAGGTTTTGATCGTGTACAAAACTACAAATTTTTAGGGTTTCAGGTTATGTTGTTCGTATGTATGCTTTCTTCGATGCCTGTTGTTGGTCAAAGGCCCTACCGTCTTTTTTTAAAAAATCGGGAAAGCGAAAAGCTAAATTGAATAAGTATTAAATCCATAATCCCCATTGATGTTATGAGGATGTTTCAAGATTTCAATTGGTTTTCTATGCCTTCTTAGAGAGATATTGTATGTTTCTGCGATGACGGTTTTCTGGTCAAATAAGATGCTAGGTCCTGTTTTGATATGACGCTCACCTCGTGCTGATTGCGTTACATGTTTTAACCTGACTGTACTCTTATGATCCTTCTACGTTGGCTCAATGCTCTTCCGATTTCCCCAATATAGTTTTTGCCACACGAGCAAAAGGTTTTGTATACTTCTGGATCACTGATAGGCGTTTTGATTGTCTTCAGGGTTGTATGGAAGTTTGCCTTCTTTTGCGGGTGGTTTCAATATGGTCTCAATGTGGTGTTTGTTGAGGATTCTTCCTATTCGTTCTGTGATACCTTTGATGTAAGTAGGATGCTGGTCGCTTTGCTTTCTCTCCCCTTGATAAGTTGTGTCGAATTGCTTTTTTTAGTGTATCTCCTGGTTGCACTGTCGAATTTTGTATCAGGGTTGTTTCAACGTTATGTTATCTTAAGGTTATCTTGAGAGGAGGCATGTAGGTATATGTTTGTATAAGGAGGTTTTCTGTAAACTTTATGTTCTTATGTGTTTTCAGATCTTGTGTAAACTAGTACGTCTAAGAGAGTTTATTGTATTCGCGAAAGTCCGGATATGCCTTAAATGGAGAATGTAGGCATTCAGCTCAGTAAATTCTCACAAAAATGAAAGATAGAAGTCTTTCGTGTGTCGAGCTGCAAAATACTGACGTTGCGTGTACGAATTTTACAATACTGTAAAATTTGCATTGTACTATCGTTGCTGAAAGTTCACTTTGGATTCACGTGGTTGTCACGAATTTTTCTAATTAAATTTATAAAAATTCCAGCTAATGTGTATTGAGATTTATTGGTGCCGGTCGCACCAGCTAGAAATGTTTCTGCTTGCACACAACTCAACTCTTTTTTAGGACCTTCACTCTTTCACTGGGAGTCTCGCCGCTTTGCCAGTAGAAAACTTGCATATACAAGTTTCGCTTCAAAAAATCTCATTTTTGTTACATGGGGATACACACTGTTTTTTTTGTTTTTTTTTTTGTTTTTATTAAGGGGGGAGATCTTGCATAAGCCACCCAGCCAAGCAATCGTCTACTCCATTGAGTAAGCGATTCATAGGTCGGGAAGTGTCAGATTCCTGCTGACTAAAACCCCGCTTCTTTTGCCAACCCATTTCCCCGGAACCGCTTTCGCATTACTTCAGGAAAATGGGGGCGAGGCCAGTACGCCACGCTTCGGATTTCCTCTGCTCTGCCACCTTGGACTACAGACTCCTAATTCTGACCCTACCAAGATGTACGCATCGTCATCAGTGGCACAAAAGTGTCGCGAACAGGGCTCGTCGGCCGTGCAATTCCCGGGAGATTGTCAACCCAAGAAATTTCGCCTCCTGCGACGCAGAAGTAATAGTGCGGAGTACTTTCGCACTCCACGGACCTATGTCCCTCTTTGCTGCGCCTCCAGCAGCACGTCTTCCTGTCCGGACCGGTGGTACCTGCCCCCAAGTCTCCACTTTCTTCTGAGCTAGTCTCTTCGCGCTAGAGTCTGGGAAACTCGCGATGGGTTCCCTCCGCCTTTTCCCTGAGGTAGAGGCGAGAAATCTCCCGGCGTTTTCGTCCGTCTGAGTCCCCTGTTCCGCCACCTAAGGTACCTGACTGCCCGAGGCTGTCAACAAAGCGGCTATTTTCTCCTTCCTCTTTTTCTCTACGATTTATTTGCAAAGGAAGTATTTGCATGACAAGTCATAGCTAAACCTCGTTTCCCGGTCGTTCTTCATGAAGTGCAGAATGCGCTCTGCGTCGTTCAACCCCTCACGGATCGGCATGTAGATATTTTAATGTGACTTGCAGAATCTCTCCATTTTGTTCAATACTCCTCCAACTTGTTAAGGTTCACAAGCTCTTTTTCTTCCTAATCGTTTGAGCCTTACCCATACTGCTTTGCTTGCGTTTTCTTAAATATTCTACGCCCCCTTTCTCTCCAGCTCCTGCCCAGCAAATCGGCCCCCTCAAGGTTTCTTATGTCCTCCTTGAAATCCTTGGGGAGATTTCTACTTCTTTGGGGTAATTTCATCCTAAGAAACTCGCTCATCGTTGATTTAATATCGGGGTTTCTTCCCCTATCTCGTTTTTGTCCACTCCGGGTATTTGATTTCCCTGGTACCACCCATATCTGGGAGGCATCTCCCTATCCGCAACTTGGAAAGGCGTCCGATGGGATACCAGCAACACCACACGGGGAGATGCATACTATGAACGTTACAATTTTCACAGATGTGAGGTGCACGTCCCAGCGAGTGTGGCCGTATGGAATGGAAAATTTAATAACTCATCAGTCAGCTTCCATTGCTTTCTTGTAGATAAACAGAAGACCCGACCAACAGTGTTCCTGTTCTCTGTATAAGCTCCGCAAAGAATGATGCGTACCGTTTCTTTTTACCTTCACTCTGGTCCTTCTAATCTCTTCTATACAGCTGATCTTGAAAATATTTTCATTTATTATGGCGTTCTGATAAAAATGTCTGACTCTCGGATTGCATGAAGATCTATACCATAAAGTTTATTATTCTTAATGTCAATTGTTATTGAATACCAATGAATGAAATGGAATATTTTTCAATACTGTTCATGTAAGCATATATAAACAGTTATTTCATTATTTGTTCCAATAGAATTATTTGACTATCAAATTCCATATAGGTCCACATGTGTGACACGACTTTTTTTAACATTGAATAGCCATGAAAGAAACCGTTCCCAAGTGCGCAATCTCTTCGTAATCTCTATCACTCGCATTGAACGTGATACAAAACAAACGCTTTCATAAATTGTCTAATATATAGTGCTAGTAGTCGAACATAAAACTTCCTGTATCACGACTCTCTTCAATCATAAAGACTATGTTGAATGTGACGTCAGTTGTTAAGAAATGAGCTCCTGGATTCTTCTCCTTGGAACTAACTTTTGAAACGTAAATATCTCAGAAGGACAAACCTAATTCCCCCAATCTATAAGATAAGAACGATAGCACATATATGGTATAATTTATCACTAGGAAATGTGTTAGCAACGCAATCTTTATTATTACGCAGTAGTCAGTTCTTCCAATACTGAAAAAATGAAGACCGTTTATACTCTTCTCTTCACCTGGGTTGTCGTCTTCAATTTTTATGGTGAATATCATAACAAACATGTAATTTTTGGAAAATGCTACTTAGAACAATAAAAGAATTGAATCTTCAAGAGGTAATTTGAAGGAATAATTTGTCCATTCAAACGTCAAAACTTCATTTTAAAAGCTTTTCCTTAACTTCAGAAGAAGGAAAAAAGATGGTAGATCTCTGAAAACAAATATGAAATTTAAGAAATGGGATACGACTTACCAAGCATTAGTAAGTTAGACATCTGACTCGTGAATTGCGTAACTTTCTCACGTTTCACTCAACTTAGGAAACAATTAAGCGAATTACTGTAAAAGCGGTGTGCTTGCGTTCTATAAGTCACTTGTTTTCCGTTTTTTCGGTACATAACTTGGTAAAAACAAAACCGGAAACCAAGTGACTTTTAAAAATTTGAGTACGCCATTGTTGCACTCAACGGCTTAAGACGATATCAGGGTACCGTGGACTGCTTAGAGGCTCATCTGACCTTTTCTATTGTGTGATGCCCGGCTCGAGCTCGTCGCGACTCGGAATGGGACTGTGCTCAACC
>WSXT02188287.1:2640-20175 GCA_011762715.2 Neuroterus valhalla | reverse complement strand
GGCCGATGAGTGGCGACTGGCGGGGGAAGATTCCCCTCGAGCGGCATCGTGGCGGCGTTTCAACTATGTGAGCTCTGTACTGGAGGTGATACGTCAAACAACGCGTCACTTCATACAACACCAGACAGCCATCGGGTCGGGAAAACGAAATCACTGCATGAAAATGCAACACAACCTATTCACCAACGCTTCACAACGCGATGACCCGTCTCTCTGCAGGGGCAGTCCCAGGACAGCAACGCAACCTGTGTCCACCCGCCGGAACGCTAGGAGAATGCACTTATTAGCGCTAGAACCGAGAAGGAACTAAAGACAGGAGAGAACAGTGATCCCAACTTGGGCATGTATGTATTGCGCTTGCCCGGCGCAGCGGTCCTCATGCGCCAATGTTGGCCGCCGTTTGGCGCGTGATTCAAAGCGGGAAAAATCAACTATCATTAAATATAAAATAGATAATTATTATGATTCGCCCATAAATGTCAAAAAGGACTCCTGCCGTCTGATACAGGGAAAACTCAGAATTAGAGAGAACCTTTGGAGGACACAATAAACCGCGAAAACGCAGCTGCAAGTCGAATCCAAACTCGACCGTTACGGAAGCCAGTAGCAGCGAAAGAATTATAAACAAACACGTTTATGGCGAAACCATTGCTTCTAATTATTAGAGTGCTTACTTTGAAAATAACCCTAAGAAATCACACAAATTCTGATTTTTCTCTACAAAGAAAAAAAAAATCTTACAAGTAACTTGTCGATGACGTAATTTGTCTACCCGAATAATCTACTCCCCTGTATGAGATTGGTAACACAAGATCAGTTCATTTATCTTTGCGATCACAGGAGAAACATTGATTTGTTTAAAAAAACTCTCCAGGTTTTTCCGAATAATCTTCAAGACGAATTGCAATTATGAAAGGTCCTTTATATTAATAAATATATAAAAATTGAAAGAAAAAATTCATTGACTGGATGGATATTTTTAATCCTAATATCTATTTGAAAAATATATTCTTGGTTTGTCCCATTCGAAAATATCAGTGAAAAAAACATCAGCCATCATAGTAAAATTTCCAATCTTCTAAGTACTTGAAAATTACTTTCTTACAGAAACATGAAATGTTGCTCCTGGATATTTCCACTTTCGTTACATAGGTCTCAAGCACTAAATTTTATATCTGTATTCAGAGTACTAGAAATTTGGTAGGATCGCATGGCTTTTAGAAAAATTTAGAAATTTACTTACCATCCAATGACAAACGATGTTTGTATTACGACAAATATTCCTTTCATGCAATGTTTCTCTTGATTACAGTTGCGACTAAATGGTTACACGAATCAGGTCAAGAATTCCGCAGACCCTGCTCCTTATTCGAAGATGAATGAGGCATCTTTTAAGAGTTAATTAATGGAATATTTAATAAATTTATAACAAAAAATGTTTTTATAAAAAGTTGGCAGAGAGATTTATCGATGTTTATAAATTGTTTAATTCAATAAAAACAAATTGAGACTCAGGCTATATTCCAAAAATATGCGGCTTGAGTTTAAAAGATGTTTTTTCGCAAAACCTACCCCACAAGATGAACTCAACATGTTTTAAAATCATTTGCAATTTTCTGTTTGCTGTTAAAAGTGCGTAAATAATACAACCGAATACACACTTGAAGTATGTAACATTTTCATCGTGATGAGAAAGTATTGGTTTAATTGAAAATTGATTCTTCTACAGAAGAGTAACTCGATATACAAGCAATTTTCGGTTGATCTTATTCGAGGGTAGCCTTGAATATTTTGAATCTATAAATTTTAATTTTCAACCGAGTCTTTGATTTTTCTCTAGGAAATTTGATTCAAATACTTTTCTTCTAGAGAATGTAAAAATAAACGGTTAATATTCCAAACATCGCAGCATCTTTAGGTTTCTGAATTACTTCTACAAATTTGTGAACGTGTTCCAAAATACACGGCTTTGGAAATAAAATAAGAAAATCTAAACGTGATAAGAATTGGTTCCTTCAGAGTCAAAATGGTCCAAGATGATGGGGTTTGTGATGGTGAGTTCGATACCAATCAGTTCTATCAGTGTTCTCAAGTCTCGAGAATGTAATCACAAAATTACACATCTCTCACTCCTTTCCTTTACATAACCTTTCAAAGTGCGAGACGGAAATTAGACCCAAAACCAGGCGGGGTGCGTCCAAAGCTTATGCCTAAGCCCCAACGACCGACTGACCTCCTCCGTAATTTTGTGCTGTTAAAGGATATGATTTGTCAACTTTGAATTCAAGTTTCGAATATGTTAGCAATTTGCGGAGAGTAGAATACTCATTATTCCAACACGCTTTGGACTCCGGAAAATGAATTTTATTCTTTGAAGCTCTGTTTCTCTGCTTAGATGCTCATATATGTGCACTAAAGATCATTCAAAAGGTTTAAGGGATAATTCTTCTATACATATGCAGTTCTGGATCAAAATTGATAAATTAGTTTAATTATGGAACACAGATGCGTACAGTAGTTTGTTTAGCAGTATCTGGAAAACCAATTTTATGAATTCCTTTGCGCCACGTTTAGCAGAGTGCTTAGATATAAATTAACAATGAAACTCAAGTTATTCTCAACAGGACATGGGGTTATGAAATCCGACTGAGTTGATTGAGATCATTTGTTTCATGTGATGACAGCCTTATGTTATAATAAGAAAGAAAACAATTTTTTTATTAATCAGCGCGTTCAAATACGTAACGGTACATAGTCAGATTAAGGTCTGGATGTGTGTCACCAGTTTTGTAAGTTCCATTGTGGGAGAGCCAGTGACTTACGGGAAAAAATTTGCATCCTCTATTCAAATTCCAATATCAATCTGTAATTTTTATTTTGGAATTTCGTATACAATATTTTACATTTATCACTCAGAGAGGCCCTCCAAAAGTTTTTAGTTTCATATTTGTAATCAGTGCATAAAAATGTATAGCCATACGAAGGTTCCAGAAAATGAAAAGTTTATGAACTTGTGTTTGAAGAAATCACAACCTTGAGCGAAGTCGTGAGTTTGATAATTTTGAAGATTATAGCATCGAAGTTGTAGTGATCGTTTTGGAAATATTAGGTAAACGATGAAAGACATTTTCGTGACCCATTTTCTTTCTTTCTAGTTTGAAAGGGACTAGAGTGCTGGGAGAAGAAAAATAAATCATAGAGGTAAGACTCTCGAATAATACTTAAGATTATGATAATATGTTTACGCTTGTGTTTTATTATTATCATTATTATTATTAATATTATTGTGGTTTTAACTCTTCCCTGTTAAGGGTTTGAGGGCCGAATTTTCCTCTTCACTGTGAGTTAAATAAGTATTTTAAACTACTTTTCCTTACTTGAGTATAAAGCCTATAATCTTCTTTTTTGGCTGATTGCTATTATTAACATCCACTGCACGCATGTTTGAGCTTCCGGGGCTTTCGTTTCCTCTTACTATTTCCCGATTCCATATTTTTTTCAACTTCCAACTTTATATATTTATCCAAATTGCTCTAGCCAAACAAACCCTTGGCTCTGCCCAGTTTTTCCTTTAACATACAACCTGGACAGTTCTAGTCTACCCCCATAACCAACCTCAGGAATCTTTCATCGCACATCCATGTTCTCATCGTCTAATCATCCCTTAACCTTCTCTTCCCTATGCCCGATACTTGTCCCATTATTTTACTTGCAGACTCGACCCTTCTTACTCCTATTCCTAAAGCACATTACATTTGTCCTGCTGAGGTTTACCTGCTCTTTTCTACGAACTCTTCAAACCCTCCCAACATCAAATTAAATCATCTTTCATACTCTGCTGAGAGTACAACATCATCCGCATGTCTTAGAAATAAAGTTTTCTGCTTTCCGGAGTCCTCTTACTGTCCAGAATCTCACTCTTTTCTTTCGTATTTATTTTCCCCTCCTTCCTCTATTATCTTCTTCTGTAACCTTCCTGCCCTCCCCTCCACCGCCCTAACAGACGTTTGGAGTACTTCGTCTATTGGCAGGATTTTTATGTCATCAATCACTCCCTTCCTTCTTCCTCTTTCCCTATTTATCACCTCCCATACCTTTTATTCCTCCACCGCTTACTTAACCTCTACCATATATGTTTCCTTTTCCTCTGCCTTTTCGTGTTCAACATTCACCAATATTCTCGCTTCCTCCAGTATAACTCCATTTTGCTAACCTCTCCTCTCCTCCATCCTGTACAACTCTCCTTTATTTTCCTTTTGCATTCCTTAGATTTCTCATTCCACCATCTTTTTCTTTCTATTTCCCCCTCCTCCTTTGGTCTTTTAGACTCTTCCGCCTTATCAATCTCCCCCTTCATGTTTCTTACATTTTTTCCTTCCTTGTTACCTCTAAAATGCTTATGAGATCCCTTCAATTAGCTATCACTGAGAAGTGCTTTGAGCTCTCTCATTACATACTACCATTCCTACCATAAGCCTTCTGATTTTCTCTTCTGCTAGAATAAAGTCTATTACGGGTTCTCCATTGTCTGTGGAATGTTGTTTCACTAACCTCGTCCCCCTTTGTATTCCAGTTAAAAGACGCATCCTGTTTCTCCATTTTGGTTAAAAATATCCTAACATCTCGATCTATTTTTATATGATTCGATTTCTTCATCTACACCTCTCCCTCTCCATCCCATAAACTCTCCTCCCTAATTTCCAGTCTACACCAGTCCCTCTCCTTTACTTCTATCCACCTCCATATAACTTTCAACCCCTCCTTTACCTCTTTTCTCCTGTAAACGCATAGTACCACTCATTTACATACAAATTAAATTATATTATACTTTAGCTTGGCATTTGTTGGTACACAGTGCAGTACATTTTGCTACTGAAAAAGGTTCTTCTTCGTTTGTAGCCTTTTCAAGAATGAGTTCCCAGGCTGAAAAATTATACATAGTGAGCAGCATATTGTATACTTTTTATTGTTCTGTATAAAGTAAATTACTTACCCCATATCATTATTGCGCCTGGGCTTGTACCGGAAGTGTTCAAGCTTGCGAAATGTATAGAAAGTTACTACAAACGACTAATGAGTTTTCGGATATCGATTGTAACTTGTCGGTCATTAATATTTATAAATCAAATATTCCAGTATACAGAGTCGATAATTTTTGTAAATAATGCGAGTCGACCACTTTCGTTTCCAACTATATGGAGTTACACATAAAGTTTTCAAGTTTTCATTGTTTAGTGTAAAGAAATGATCAAATAAAACTTATATATCAAAAAGTAAACTTTTATGATTTTAATGATCACCGTAAACAGAAGATATAGAAAGTACGCAATAATTGTCGAATCCACAGAAAAAACTTCTTTTTTCATCAAAATGTTCTGTGCTCTGTGGAGGCTGAAGGTAACAGATGTGAAAAATTGAAAAACATTATGTGCCACCCTGATGGGATTTAAGAATTTCTCCAGGGTGTCAAAAATAAGATTAAAAACATTTATATATTTATGCCATACCTTTGATCTACTCTGCATCATATTTTACAATACAACTTTTTGCAGGGCGAACAGAATGGCTATATCTTGTTTACTCATTGTTGCTGTTGTGGTGTCCCTGTTTTGTATTGGAACTGCCTATATTTACTCATCTGACGATGATATTCATAATGAATAATGGGCCAAACTTAGGGAGTAAGACAATGAGTTTTTATTTATTCTATACATATACTTCACGATTCCTCATTTCTTCTGTTTGCACCTCAAGAGATTTAATATCTATGTTGGGACATAAAAAATATTATATTTTTACAAGAAAGAAAAAAAGGTTTTATTCTTCCGAACAAGTCCGCTTGATTTGGAAAAATTTGCCTAATTAACAAGACTTGGGTATGTTTCATGACGGGACGAAACCAGGGTTCATAAAATAAAATCTAAGCCTGAATAACCAAAATATTGTTGCTTCTTTCTTATTATATCAAAATATATCAGAAGATATTTTCTATGATGTTCAACAAAAAGATCAACATTAATTATGATATTTCGTTCAAATTAAACTCTTTATTTTGTTACAGGCTAAGCGGAAATTACTCAGCAGAAGACGAAAAAGCAATCCAGTATTATTTTTCAAACGCTAGAATAGAATTAATACCCTTCACGATAAGTATTTTCGTGCAGTTGTATACAATTTTGCCATTTGAGTACTCTCCATTCTCATATTCATTCTCAAGAGAAGAGAAATATTTTACTGAAATGTTAACTGCCGGCGTAGGGTTTAGCAAATAGCATTCAGGTCAGAAGCTTAGCGAAGCAGGGTCTTTTTCTATATGGACTAACGTGTTAAATATAGTAGTGCAGAATAGACTCTTATCAGAAACAGGGAAGAAGATGCATTTTTATTGCGTTCAAAGAGAATATTTTTCTATTATGGAGGATTAGATTCAGAATAATTTATGAAAATCCCTGATTGTGAAGAACGTTTGAGTTACGATAGGAGTGTTAAATTCAAATATTTCTTGATGTGCAAAAGCTTCCTTTTTCAGTAAGTCGGATCTTGGTTCTACTATGATTTATGTTTGAATAGAATAAATTCTCGCCTACCATCAGCAAGGAAATTCGAGTCATCTGGCTTGAAGCTTAAGAATCCAGTGATAAAAATGCTAGCAGAATGAGTGAATTGTCATTTCGAAATTTGAATTGTTCTACTTAAATATGCTCGAAACTAGTGCTCTGCAATTTTTTGGTGCTTTGCAGACTAGAAAATGTAGAAAGAGTATGGATACTTGAACACGATTCAAAAGAATGGTGGAGTTCAGAGCAATATTTTTTATTGGAGATTGCACAACTCCTTGAAACTTTTGATATTCCCAGTGCCGGTGGTTCAGAACGAGCTCTGTAGAGGAGAAACTGCACTGCCCGCGAAGATTCAGAAACAACTTAAATGCCGATATATTGATCGCGGTATTCTTTTTCTAAAACTAGCACCCTTTAAAGAGGGGGAAGCGCACCCGAATCCTAGAATTGTTCTATACCATGATGTTGTTCACGACGAAGAAATAAAGACTCTCAGAAGGTTGTCGCAGCCCATGGTTCGTGAACCTTTCATTTTTCTTCTCAATTATTTTTCTGGAATGGAAAAGAAGTATACGAATGGAATTTCCTGTATGTACAAATTCTAATGTTTGAAAGTTTTGAATGAAATTCTGAATTACATGCTGTGAAAACTCCAAAACATTTGAATTTTTAACACACATTACATGAATAACTATGTTATTTTTTCCGCAGTTAGAAAAAGCGAAAGTTTTCAATTATGATGATGATATGGATGAAGACGGTGAATTGTCTGAAGACAGGATTGGTGAAAGTGGCTTTATTTACGATGGTAAAAATGAACATGTGGAGCTTTTGAGTCGTCGAATTGAATACATGACAAAATTGACAGTCGACTCAGCCGAGGAAATGCAAATATCTTTTTATGAAATCGGAGGTCTCTACCTTCCACACCATGATTACTTCACAGTAGGCAGACTGTGGGCAAACTAGTCCGTGTAAAGTTAATGGTCATTGATACAATAATATGTCCGTAACTTTTCAGAAAAATGAGCTCTCTTCAGCCAAATATATCAGGGACAGGGGCATTGGGAATCGTATAGCAACGTCCCTGTTTTATGTAAGTAATAATAGCCGAAATGGGTTAATTTATGCCTAGATATGGGTTGGTTTATGCAGCATAGGTTGGATACGCAGCGAGATAAGTGGCGTCTCGAGGGATGGGGTGTTCTTGTGAAATAGTAAGGATCTTGAGAGATAAGGCGTCTCAAACTATAAGAGATCTTAAACAAAAAATCGTATGGAAATAATAAAGTTTGTTACAACTAACTAAAACTTGAACAACTTCAAGCTCTCTTAATTGGATTTTGCCTTAATCTCAAAATTTCAGTCTTACTGTGTATGCTGGTCGTGCGTAGGTGAACCATGGTATGATAGCAGAGTTTCAAAATGCTTATATAAAAAGGCTATCCGTGCATTATGTGCGAGATCCTTCACAAAACCCTCCCTGATACTAAATAAACTGAAAAGACTGTAGAGAGGCTGATGAACTTGAAATTGAGTAATGCATCAAAGCGCATCTAACTGATGTACAGTGAACTAATATACTGAAAAATTGATTCAGATAGATTGTTCTATCAATAAACTAGTACTTATAGTTTGGAACCTATCTCAAGCTTTTCGTCTCCCCTGCTACCAAGTAAGTTGTAGGATATGTAAAGGAATGGTGGAGAGGAAACATAAAAATATAAACCTATAAGGAACGCACTGAATCGTTCATTCCACTCCCATAAACTTATTCATTGGATTGCTCATTTATGTTCTTCAATTGAGGAAAAATTATTATCGACCAGAAATAATTTATATACACTTAAGGGTCTCTAGATTGATTATTCTGGTACAACCTCAAAAGAAATGGAAAAGGAGATTATCGGACTTTACATGGAGGATGTCCAGTAGTTCAAGGTACAAAGTGGAGTAAGTCTTTTATTTCAAATATTAGAATAGAACCCCTATTCGAATGGAAAACAATCATTCAATTTGACTTATGTACAACTTATTAGGGGAAGTTTTACGCTCCAAGCAGTCAAATACAGTAAATGAAAAATTCGTAATTTGGTAACATCAATTTTTTTGACGTACAGATCACTCGAGCGAAGTGGAAGAAGTTAAATAAATAAGAATATTACTCTGGATCTTGAATGTCGAAAATCTGAAATTCGGAACCTACAGATTAAATCTTCTTTGATCCTATTGCAACTCGATACTAGTCTCATGAAATAAATCTGGTTCAGCGAATATAGTCATTCAATAAGCAGAAGCAAGTCGTCAGTGTCAATATGTTAATTGATCCAAATTTTGAAATCAATAGCAGTAAATTATATTTCCGCGAAATTTTACTTGTTTAAGATTGGTCGATCTATCATTTTCAGTCTGTTCTTACAGTTTAGGCTGGCAGTATCGAACTACATACATGCATACTCTTCAGTACATACTCTTCTTATTCATATTGGCCTCCTGCCGGGAAACGTTAGACATGCTGAGATATTGAGACCTACAATCTTGATGTTTCCGGAAGCTGACCTTTTTTTGAATGATCATTTTCTACTCTTATAAAATTTCCTTATATGTTGGGAACAAGCTTTCCTCTTCGCTACATATTGTAAATAAAAATTCGCTGTTGTTTTTATCAAACCTTTACTACTAGCATCCAAAAACTTAGCAACTGTTCGGATGGAAAAAACGTCTATAGGACGCAAGAGAACTGTAACCATAAAAAAAATCCTATTTGCAAATCACCTTCGGTGAAAATTGGTTAAATTATTCCGAATCGATTTCAATGTGATCCATAAGACAACATGATTGGCACGCGACTTTTCTCATAATCTAGTTTGCAGGCTAGCTTATCGTTTTGGGAAAATAGTTGATTATGCAGAAAATTCGTGAAGTAGGCAGCTCCACACGAGTATAAAGTTTGCTGTACCAGCCCATGGCAAGTACTGTAACCTTTACGGGAGAGACAACTGCCTACTTCCAGCACCGGTTGCACAACAAGTTTCCGTTAATTCAGGAAATTACTGGATATTCAAAGAAGTTCATTCATTCCAATAATCTTGAGCTTTTGGGAAAATTTTTTTCGTAAATTCACGGGAAATCCATGAATCATCGGAAACTCTAGATGTGCAAAATTTCTAAATTTTTCTGAAAATTGTAAATTTTCGGTAATTTGTGAGTAATCTATTGAAGCATATCACTTCAATTTGATCGAATCTCTATTCACTACTCAAAATCAGTTTTTGATGTAAAAAAGTTCAGTTCATATGCTTTCGACAGTCTTACAGAGTAATTTTGATTTGGAATTTGCAAGCGCAGTGACTAGATAAAATCTTCTCATAACTGCTTTTAACCACAGTTTGCGCATTGTTCACTTTTTGCATGCTATGCATGCATTAAAATTGAACATCCACTGCATGCGTTCCACAAAATCCATTTGATGAAAAGCTCGTTTAAACACTGTTGAAGAAATAGCGACGGCCTGGCGTTGGCCAGTGAGGGAAGGACGCTACTTTGAATTTTTACCAGTCAAAGAAAATATATCTGTTAATTTGATTGTCCAGGAGCTCAAATGCCTAATCAGGTCCATCTGAGCTTAAAGTTCCGGAATCCTTTACGAGGCAACTCACTTGTATAAAAAGAATGTTGGGGGTTGTCCCAAAAATTAGCACAGATGTAACCTGCGGATGCTCTGATAACGATAGTTCTGCCAGAGCCATCGATCCCGACGCAACTGGAGGTAATACGTCAAACGACTCGTCACTGTCCACAACACCATAAGGCGGTCGAGTCGGGAAAACCAAATCACTGTATTAAGATGGCATACAACCTATTCACCAACGCTTAACAACGCAATGACTCATCTGTCTACAGGGGCAATCCAAGAACAACAACGCAACCTCTGTCCATCCGCCGGAACACCAGGACAATGCAATGATCAGCGCCAGGGCCGAGAAGGAACTAAACGCATAAGTTGAACTTCCTGAATCAACTCAATCTACGATTGAATTGAAATAAATACGAATCGACTCAATGCGATAGTCATGAGTCGAATTTCCCAAACCGACTTGTGCAGTTTTCAAATTGAAAAAATTCGGGATTTGGAATTAGGCAGGCAATTTAGATTTGGTCGGATTTTATTAAAACTATGTGTAAGGCAAAATTTTCGGCTTTGGAAATAAAATGAGAAATCTAAACCTAATGAAAATTGGTTCCTCTAGAGTAAAAATGGGACAAAATGATGGGTTTTATGATGGTGAGTTCCATTCCAATCAGTTCTAACAGTGATCTCAAGTCCCGAGAATGGAACCAAAAAACTTATCCATCTCTCACATCTTTCCTTTGCATAACCTTTCAAAGTGCGGGAGGAAAATCGGACCCGAAACCAGGCGGAGTAAGTCTAAAGCTCATGCCTTAGCCCCGACGACCGACTAACCTACTCCGTAATTTTTTACTGTTGAAAGATATGATTTGTTAACTTTGGACCCCAATTT
Organism: Neuroterus valhalla; assembly: GCA_011762715.2. Taxonomy (NCBI): domain Eukaryota; kingdom Metazoa; phylum Arthropoda; class Insecta; order Hymenoptera; family Cynipidae; genus Neuroterus; species Neuroterus valhalla. The sequence continues at coordinate 9,092 of WSXT02188287.1, read as the reverse complement.
TGAAATATGTTAGCAATATTCGGAGAGTAGAATACTCATTATTCCAACATACTTTGGACTCCAAAAAATTAATTCAGCAGCATTTGAAAAACCAATTTTATGAATTTAATTGCGCCTCGTACAGCAGAGTGCTTTGATAAAAATTAACAATGAAACTAAAGTAATTCTCAACTGGACTTGGGGTCGTAAAATCCGACTGAATCGATTGAAATAATGAAAAGATATTTGTTTCATGTGATGACAGCTTAATGTTATAATGAAAAAAAATATTTTTTTTTCACAATCAGCGCGTCAAAATACGTAACGATAATAGTCAGATTAAGGTCTGGATGTGATTCACCAGTTTTGTAAGTTCCATAGTGGGACAGCCAGTGATTTAAGGGAAAAAGTTTGCATCCTTAATTCGAGTTCCAGTCTCAATCTATAATTTTTAATTTTCAATTTCATTTACAATGTTTTTCATTTACCACTCAGAGAACCCCCAAAAAATTAGTTTTGTGCAATTCAGGTGATTGAAGAATATTTTCTGTTCACAGTTCGTATAAGTCATTTTGGATCTGTATTTTTTCATACGATATTCGAAGTTCGTAACTCGAAAAAATCTGAGTGTTGTTGAATTCTAAATGTCTAAAAACATCATAGTTTTCCACCATAACATTTGCGAGTTTTTTCAGGTCCATGTTTGTAATCAGCGCATAAAAATTTATAGTCGTCATATGAAGGTTCTAGAAAATAAAAAATTTATGAACTTGCGTTTGAAGAATCCATAACTTCTAGCGAAGTCGTGAGTTTGATAGTTTAAACGATTATGACATCAAAGTTGTGTTGATCGTTTTGGAAATATTAGGCATACGATGAAACACATTTCGTGACCCATTTCCTTCCTTTCCAGTTTGAAAGGGACCAGAGTGCTGGGAGAGAAAAAAATAAATCATAAAGGTAAGACTTTCGAATAATACTCAAAATTATGAAAATATATTTGCACTTGTGTTTTATCATTATCATTATTATTATTATTTTTATTATATTATTGTGTTTCAAACTCTTCCCTCCTACGGGTTTGAGGGCCTACGTTTCCTCAACAGCAAGTTAAATAAGTGTCTTAAACTACTTATCCTAACTTGAGTATAAAGCTTACAATATTCTTTTTCGGCTAATTGCTATTATAATCATCCAGTGCACGCATGTTCGAGCTTCCAGAGCTTTCATTTCCTCTTACCATCTCCCAATATTATATTTTTTTCAACTCTCAACTTTATGTATTCATGTAAATCGCTTTAATCAGACTAACCCTTGGCTTTTTCTCCCCTTAGTAACACTCTATTCCTTCCACTCTCCTTTTTCAACTTTACATATTCTGGTTTTTCCACCCATTTACCCATCTTATACCACTTCTTGTACTGCGATTCCATAATTTTCCTCCATCTTCCCTTTCCTTATCTTACCATCATCGACAATTCTATTTCCACGCTCTTTTGCGACTGCCCATACCAACACATCGACATCCATGTTCTCATCCTCCAATCATCCCTAAACATATTCTTCCTTCCTGCCTACATCGTTTCTATCTTCCCCTCCTTCCTCTATTACCTTCTTCTCTTCTTCCCCAACCTTTCTTCCCCCCCCCCCCTACGAGTCCTTTGGAGTTCTCATTTGGATATCATCATTCATTCCCTTTCTTCTTTCTCTTTCCCTATTTATTACCCCCATACCTTTTCTTCCTTCACCGCTTTCTCAACCTATTCCTTATATCTTCCTTTTAACTCTTGACTTTTCTCGTATACATTCACTTATAGTCTCGCTTACACCTGTTTTACTCCCTCTTTCTAATCTCTCCTCTTCTCCATTCTCTAAAACTCTCCTTTATTTTCTCTTTGCCTTCCTTAGATTCCTCATCCCGACATATTTTTCTTTCTATGTCCTCCTTCTCCTTCGGCTTTGCAGCCCCTTCCGCCTTATCAATCACTTCCTTCGTTTTTTCTTACATTCTTTCCTTCCTTGTTCCCTCTATAATATTTATGACATCCCTTTAATGTTGCTGTTACTGAAAATTGCTCTGAGCCTGTCTCATTTTCTACTATCATTCCTATCATAAGCTTCCTGACTCTTTCTCCTGCTATAATGTAGTCTATTATGGTTAAGAACTTAAGATGGTGAACTTATTGGCTAAAAATGTAAAGTGTCAGCCATGCTCCATGAGAGATATACTATATTTTTCTGATTTCAATAAGAAATAAAGCTGTGAGTAATTCTCAATCGAGTCGCTACAGTTAGATTATTTTATTCTCACAATATCAATATGATTATTTTAAAATGATTTGTGTGTTTCATAACTGTGCATGTTTATGATAGTCAATTGCAAAGAAGTCAAGCGTTCACATATCAATCTTTGAATTATTTTTCATTGCTCTTTCCACGCAAATGAAGTATAACTTTGTTGAATTAGTTTCGGTTTTCTTGAACTGTAATTCTAATAAAATATAAGTAAAAAGTAGATACCACAGTTGGTGCTTGTGATAACAGTTTGATAACTCTCGTAATTATGAATTTTATAAGATTCTCAAAGGTTCTTATAGGCAAGCTACAAACCTCTTATAAGATTTCAAAAATTTCATAAGGGCCTTCTACAATTTTTAGAAAATCTTATATGTTGCTCTTTTAAGGTTTCAAAAAACTAAGGAGGAATTCTAATGACTTCTGGTTTTTTTGAAAACTTACAAGCGCGAATTATAAGATTTTCGATAACTCATAGAGCTTACTAATGGTAATGAGATTTCAGAAAACTTGCAAGAATTGTATATGCTGCCTCATAAGAATCTGATGAATCTCAAATGAAATTTCGCGAATATTATGAAATTTTTTGGAATCTTTTAAGATTTGGAATAACAAGGAAAACTGCGGAAAATTCTAGAAAACTGAAGTAAAAGTTATGTACCAACAATTTTATAAGAAGCAAAAACTTTTCAACTTTGGCGAAATTTGTTTGTGTTTTGCAAAATTTTTGGATGTTTTCAAAACTCGAAAAACTTTTCAAAATGTAATTAATTGTTAATCTTCCATTGTATGATAAAATTATACACAAAAATACCAGCACTGAGTAGGCGAGTTAATGATCAAATTACATCTGAAAAGTATAATTAAAAATGGCTACTATGTTTTTCATAAAAAATTAAATGCTCGCGAGCTCCGAAACGCTTACAAATTTTATCGGTTTTTTGTAAATATCAAATTTGTTACCCCTAAATAAGTTCTAGAAATTCTGAAAACAATTTAAATAATGAAGAAATTCCAAATCTTTAACCATTCTTCGCGTTTTGTTATATTTTGTGGTTTAAAAAAATTTGGCAATTTTCCAAATCCATGCATGAATCATATACTCAAATTAAAAAAAAACGAAACTTATTTGGTTAAAGTATACCTTAAGCTTTTCGAAATCATGCGCAAAAATACAAAGTTCGTCTGATGACTATTTAAATTTTCCCAATTTCTGAGCTTTTTCAAAATTCTATTAGTTTTCTGAAAATGCTAGACAATAATTTTTTTTCTGCATTTCAAAGATTTTTTCGCAAAAACTGTCAAATTTTTCAGTATGTTTTATAACGACCATTTCTTATATTTTTCATCATTTTTCTGTAGAGCCAACCTTAAAAAATTTTCGATCGTATTTTTTCGTTCCACCGAGAACAATACAGAAATTATGCTCAAATATATTAAAAATATTTCTTTTAGATTTTCAAATAATGTAACAAATGATCTGTGTAGTTGTAAAACCACTATTATTCATATGCTAATTAGGCCTAAAATTATGGTAACATTCGAATAATAATGTCTGCATTAAAGTTGTTTACTCAACTATAACCTTTTTTGCGCTACTGCAACCGGCGTCGATTTCTTCTGGTTCTCGAACCCTTTTTGAGGAAGGTGCTCCAAAAAAATCAAGCAATGTCTTCTTTTGGGCCTTTGTTTACCATCAAAACAAATTTCACAGAAAGTATTTGCGAACACGAGATTGGTTACGAAATATATTTTTAGGTGTTAATCTTTTGTTTTTTGGGGAGTCGGACCGGGCTGGTTATTATCCAATGCGACCGTGAAAATCTAAAACTTCGCGATTGGGGAGTTGTATTTATGATTCGAAGAAAGTGGAGATATTTAACAAAGTATGTGTAGAATTTAATTCTGAAAGTTCTAGAGCACGAGTTTCCATTGCGGACGCCGAAAAATGCCAATTCGATTTTTTCGGAACGTATAAAAATAGATTCTCATTAAGAGCGTCGAAAGGTTGTTTCATTTTTTGAAATAGGATGTAATATAAATATTCTTGATGATAATGTATTACTTCTTATTCAATACATATTATGATATAATATTTATGATGATAAAACATTAATAATATGAATAACAGTAAAATAAAAATTGAAATACATAATCATAACATGAAAAATTTCCACAGTAGAACAGAACGATAGAACAAGAAAATGACATAATTAAAAATTTGATTTTCGACGTTAATCATAATTGACCCATCCCCTGGTTCAGCACCACTGCGCATCCTGCTTCTCTTTTTAGTTCCAGAAATATCCTAACCTCCCGATCTCTTTTCCTATTTTTCGGTTTCTTCATCTACAGCTCTCCCATTTCATCCCATACCGTCTCCTTTCTGATTTCCAGTTTGACAGCCCCTCTCTTTTTCCTTCTATTCATCTCCTTATAACTTCTAGTCCCTCCTGATGAGTTTTCGGAATACGATTGTAACTTGTCGGTCATTATGTTACTAAATCAAAGAATTTAGTTTGCACAGACGACGATTTTTGTAAATAATGTGAGTCGACCCCCTTCGTGTCCAACTATATAGAATCACCTATGCATTTTTAGATTTGAATTGATTAATTTATGTAGCAGATAAAATAAAAATTATATTCCAAAAAGTACATTTTTTATTTTAATGATCATCGTAAACTGAAGATACAGAATATACGCAATGATTTTTTTAATCAGCAGAACAAAATTCTATAATCATCAAAATGTTCACTGCTCTGTGGAGACTAAAGGTAACAGATGCGAAAAATTGAAAAATATTATGTGCCATCGTGATGAGATTTTAGAATTTCCCTAGAGTGTAAAAAATAATATTAGAAAAATTTATATTTTTGTGCCATACCTTTGATCTACTCTGCAGCATATATGACAATACAACTTTTTGCAGGGCAAACAAAATGGCTATATCTTCTTTAGTCATCGGTGCTGTTGTGGTGTCCCTGTTTTGTACTAGAACTGCCTATATTTACTCATCTGACGGTGATATTCATAATAAAAAAGTGGGCAAACTTCGGGAGTAAGACACTGAGTTTTTATTTATTCTATACGTATACTGTACGATTCCTCATTTCTTTTGTTCGCACAGCAAGGGGTTCAATATTTATTTTGGGACTTTACGAACATTCAATTTCTACAAGAAACAAAAAATGCTTTTATTTTCCCCAAACAAATCCGCTTGATTTGAAAAACATTGTTTTATCAACAAGATTTGGCTTTGTTTGTTGATGGAATGGAACCAGGGTTCATAAAATAAAATTTAAGCTATAATAACCAAAATATTGTTGCTTCTTTCGAATTATATCAAAATATATCAGAAGATATTTTGTATCATATTCAACAAAGATATGGAAAATAATTATCATTTTTGTTTCCTAATAATCTCTTCATTTTTTTCAGGCTAAGCGGAAATTACTCAGCAGAACATGAAGAACCAATTCGTAATATCCAGTATTATTTTTCAAACGCTAGAATAAAATAATATTCCTTCACGATAAGTATTTCCATGCAATAGTAGTTAATTTTGCCATTTGAGTTCTCTTGATTCTCATACTCATTTTCAAGAGAAGAGCAATATTTCACTGAAATTTTCACTGGCGGCGTACGGTTCTGCAAATATCATGCAGGATCAGAAACTTAGCAATACAGGGTCTTTTTTCTAGATGGACTTACATGCTAGATATTTCAGTGTGGAATAGTCTTTTAATAGAAACAGGGACAAGATACATTTTTATTGGTTTCAAAAAATATCTTTTTCTATTATGAAGGATTAGTTCCTAATAATTTATGAATATACAGTGGAACCTCGATAACTCGAACCTCTATAAGTCGAATTTTCAATCATTCGAAGACATTTCTCGGCCCCGAGATTTCAATTTAGGATTTGTGCGTTGAATTTGTTCGATAACTCGAATTTTTCGATAGGTCGAAGTCGGTAGATGGACCCTCAAGAGTTTTGGTAAGTCGAATTCCTCAACGCAGGGGCCCAGTGGAAAATTTACCATTGGCCCATTGCTTGGCCAATTTCGACCAGGCGCTAGGCCTCGCCACCCCAAGATTGGTCCAATATTGCGCCAGTGGTGAGTCTTGGGAATTTTTCACTGGGGGGGGGGGGGGGGGTTTGGGGCAAGGGACAG
>WSXT02188276.1:0-20175 GCA_011762715.2 Neuroterus valhalla | reverse complement strand
TAGCATTATTCTAAGAGAATATTGTTATGAATAATAATTAATTGTTTAAACAATTTTTTTGTTATTTTTTATTGATTATTACCTTGCTCTAACTGCAGCGTTGAAAAGAAGTTGAAAAATTAAGAAAAAACCTTGACTTTCTAACCCTTTCCGAAGAGAAAGTTGCTAAAAACAATAATAAATTGTTTAGACAATTTGGATAAACATCTTATTATCAGTATAAAGTAGTATTTCATGTATTTGAAACAATCTGCGTTAAAAAAATCGCAAAAAATCATAAATTTCGAAAAACCCATTTTTTCACTCATGGGGGTTTTTTGGGACCTTATAAAACAGACTTATGGGGGCGATATTTGAAAAATAATATTTTATTCGCATTCTGTGACCAATTGTGATGAGAAATGGTAAATTTCGAACTTGATTCATCTAATATTGAGATTTCTGAATAAAATTTACAAAAACGTCTTTTTTTCTCACGGGGCTTGCGGAACCTCTAAATATTTTTTTTCTCAAAACGATAAAAATGCATTTCCATAACACGTGCAACGAAAGTTCGACTTCCGCCGTCCCTTGAGCGATGCGAATATGGCGGATTACTGCCGAGATTTCTATTCTATTCAGCTGGAACGGCGAAAGTGAATCAGCTGTCACATGTTGTCACCCATAACCTCAAAACTCTAATTTTCCTCATTTCGCTATCACTCAAGAGTCGTCGAAAGTCGAGTTTTCGATTCAATTGTTATGAAAAATATCGTACATGGCAAGTGGAGAATGGCGGAGATCACTGACTCGTGTGGTGCTTCCCTCGCTTCGCTCGGGACAGCAACTCAACACTCGTCAGTAATCTGCGCCACTCGCCATGTAATATACTCTTATTTTTTTGTGGATTCGAACAGATTTCCTGGCGTTTTGCAGAAAAATTCGAAAAAAAAATTTTGCTATGCATTTTTGGACCACCCTACAGTGAGCAGCCTCGATAATTTCAACTGCTTCCTGATTGGGAGCATTCATATTCTTTAACCAGGAAAATATTTCACAAGATTTGCATTTTTCACTTCAGTACAGTTTAATTACGTTTTGTGATCGGAGTTTTCCGAGATAAAGTGAAATTTAGGGAGTTGTTAGAGGACCATAAGAGATGAATTTTCCCAACTCTCAGACCTCCGACTCCTACCGTTTTTTCCGCCATCTAGATTTTGGGGGGTAAGTAAGTTCTTTGCGTTTTTCTTGGCTACTTTTGCAGTGAGGCAAGTAATTTGTATAAATTTTTTTGTAGAACTTGAAAATATCAACAACACGATCTGTATATCGATAAAAGTGTTCTCATAAGTAAGCTAATTATCATTGTTTACAACAAAATAATTAGCAATGAAAATTTTTGACTCCTAGTATCCTGGTAACCGTTCGTGGTCGCGAAGAATAAAAAAAAATTCATAGAAAATCACCTATTTAACAATTTTTGTTCCCACAAATTCTTTCTATTGTTGATATTTTTTATCTGGAATGGACATTATCGGTGCAAAAATAACAACAATTCGTATCTGGAAGAATTTTAAGAGAGTTTTACGGAATGTCAGTAGATTCCAAGAGATTCTTAGAAGATTCGGAACATTTTGGGAGATTTGAGAGCTTTCAAGGAGTTCTGGATAGAATTAAATATTTTAAAGATTTCTTAGGAATTTTTCAAGATTTATAGAGATTTAATGGGATTTTATTACATTTTATGTTGGGTGGACAGCTTATAACAGATATCCAGGATGATGTACTCCTTGGTTGAAATATATTCTGAAGTTGGATCCAATGAAAAATCACCTGTCGACTGTTACTCAAAATTTTCAAACCCTTGGGTTATGTCCTGTCAGTTTTCACAGTCAAATTTTTAGTTTTTTCATCTAAATAAGATAGAAAAACATTTTCAATCATATTCACGCAGTAAGATATTTGATTTCATAAAAATTTGAAGATTTTTATAACCATTTTCACGAATTAGGAGTGTTATGTTTTAAGAACTAACTATGAGATAAAGCAGTTTAAACCTCTAAACTATAGGTAATTGATCTTCCGGATCATTTAAGAAGGTAAGTATTAATTTAGAAGCATAAATGCTTAACAGGATTCAAGTAGAAAGCCCTTCCTCTCATTCGAGAGCCATTTTTGATACTGCTAAATTCTCCGGAACCTCTTAGTTCAAAATTCAAGAAATTCTCTATCCTCTATTTTCATTATTCATCGAACTTGATTTTATTTTCAATAAATTGCTTCAAAGATGTCTGTATTCAGAATGAACAATTGGCTACTTGGAATACTTCAGTGCAGAAGGGTTTCCTTTAATTCTTCCTCTAGGATGAGATTGGCTCGTTTTACACAAAAAGTTTCGAAATCAGCCATTTTTTCACTCCAAATACATTTTTGATTTAAAACAGGAGTATCCCTGATTACCTAGAAATATATAATTTTATATCTACGAAGTATAGTTAGGAAATTTAATTTTGAGATTAGGGCCTGGTTTCAACACATTAGCTTTTTTCCCTAAAATCAGGAATGCTTTGTCATGTATGGTTACTTCCTCATTTCAGTCGATAGTCAAGGGAATCGATATTGATGGAAAAGGGCTCGAACATGGCTGATGAAGGCATGAAAACTTTTCGGATCGTCATTGGTGCTCTTAGAAGCCTCAGAGAAATACAAGGACCCACCCCACAGCAAATCTTGAATTATGTCAGCAGTCAGTATAATATACCGAAGGAAAAAATCAAACGGAAGGTGATTCATCTCTATCCATATCACGGGGATCGCAGTCCCCCCTCCCGCCTTCTTTACCTAATTCTATTTTGCCCCCTCCTCTCCTTTCAAATATAGAAAACCCCCTTAAAATATCTGTGATCTAGAACTTCGACTCAATCTTCCTCTTTTTTGAACTGAATTCTGCTCAATCTCTACTTAATCTTCAAGAACTATTGGTAGAAATTGAAAATGATAATACTGTGTAGCGATGTTCTATGGAAATCTCGACCAGTGTTACGGATAAATATGTTTTTGATCTTCTGGTCTTTTTATAAAAAAGAAAGCTCTTTATTGGAGCAATACGTTTCGCTTGTAGCGTGCAAGCCCCTTCAATTGTAGTGAAAATTAACTTTTCTGCCTCAGTTCAAATTTCGTTGAATATGAACAAAAATTCCCTTTGGGAATTCAATAATTCGTTTCATTCGCCTATACGTTTGACAATTCTAGGTAACTTCTTTCCTTCATTCATTAGAGAATCTTACTTTCTTGTGAACTTTTGTTTACAATTGAACCGCTGGCGATCAAAAGGGGATACGCTGGAACGCCATCGTTTGAATTGGCCCCTGGGTCATTTTTGTTCCAGGTCAATTTTTAATGCACCGTCATGTAAAAAAAAAATAATGGTATTTATAGAATTTCAATTAATTGACACTAAAAATTTATAACGATTTTTATTCTTCTCATGGCGTAAATTAGCTATTGAAAGTTTCAATATCGTATGAATATTATATTATATGAGTTTCAATTTTCATAATTTGTTAATAAAAAAATGAATAAATGTAAATTATAATGTCTTCATTATTACTTTGCGAGTCAGATTGACGTTGCAATCGTCCACTCTCATACAGACGTTGATATTGCAGGACGAACTATCACGCGTGCGAGACAGCGCAGAGATCTTTAATCAATTGTGACTTTGAAACCATAAAACATGATTGCCTGATATTTTCCAAAAAACTTCTTTGAATCCTTAAAAAAAATGTAGGTGACCATTAGTTTTGATTTTCTGAAAATTCGTTCGACTCCCGAAGCATTTGGAACTTTCAATATCTAATTTACGCCATGAGAAGAATAAAAATCGTTATAAATTTTTTGTGCCAAGTAATTGAAATTCTATAAATACCATTATTTTTATTATATGAGGGTGCATATTTTCTGAAATTTATATAATAAAATCTCTATTAATGTAGAACTTACGACGAGTTGAACACAAAAAAATCGTATTTTGCAATTGCAGAGGAAAGTAACATTTTCTTGAGTAATCCGAAAACTAATAATGTCATTACATTTTTACATAGGACTTAAAATATGCGGAATAAAATTTTCTATTGGAGTATGTTATTAAAAAAATGAAAAATTGACCTGAAAAAAAATGACCCAGGGGCCAACTTAGACGACGGCGTTTGGAGCGTGTCCCCTTTCGATCGCCAGCGATTTAATTTAGGAAATTTGAAGTGTTCAAAGTAAAATTTTCAAACATTAATTGAATAGTTTTAATGCAATGAATTACCCATTTTTTCTACGTGATACATTGCAACATTGCAATGCGCAACATTGAAAACTCTCACTTGAAAGATTTGAAGCACTCTCGTAGGAATTACTCACTTCACGCTCTTGATACACAATGTGATATTGAAAATGAAGGAAATCCCATTCCAAGCCACTTTGTCGGAAAAGAATAGTTTTTTTTTCCTAAAACTGAACTACTGCACCACTCTAATCTCTGCGAAAAATCGAATTCTCAATGACCATAAGTTCAATCTGATTCCTTACTTTTTGAACAGTTGGGAGCCATTTTAAAACGATGCAAGGAATTCGGCATATTGAAGCACACTCAAGGATACCAAAAAGCTAATCCAAATAAAGTTCTGGTCAATGGAAAGCGACCATGTTGTGATTGTAAGGATTGTACTGGAAATTGTTGTTTTTTTGATAAACCTGAAAAAAAATCTGACGTGAATAAGTCTGATGAGAAGAGCGCTGGTGGTGGTAAAGCCAAGGGCGGAATGTGCAGGAGCACTAAAAAACGTGCTGATCGCCATAAAAAACATTCTCGTAGCAAGAAAAGATCAAAAAATTCTGCCAAGAAAATGTGCAGGAGTTCTAGCAAGAAATCGAAACGAAAGCAAGAAAAATGAAAAAGATCTAAGGGAAAGCGTTCCTCGTGACTCATGATTTCTTCTGATACTGTAAAAATAAACATGAGTTTTTGAACTTGTAACTGTTTTCCAGAATAAATTTGTAATTGATCTGTGGGTCTCATGATTGAAGAAACGTCTTTTTCATTTTGAAATTGAGGTTTGCAATATATATTTTCTATAACGTCCACTTCCTTTTTAAAAAATTGAGTGAAAAATGGTAGTTTTCGTAACTTTATTCTTTATACCTCCGCAAACAATCTATATAAACTCAGTTGAAATCCAAATCAGTATAGTAATTTTGAAGATACAATAAAATATTTCGTGAAATATCTGAATTAAGTTTATAAAGCAATTGACACCATTGTTAGTGGTGCACAGTGGAAATATTGTATCCAATCATCATTTTTTATTGTTATAGACAAATCATACCGACAAAAAATAAACAAGTTTCCAACAAGGTACCCTGGCGGAAGTTTCAGATTACAAATTGATTCCGAACCAATCCGAACCATTCCGAAGTCATCCGAAATGAATATTCAATCCTTTCTCATCCATGCGTCGGAATCGAATTCAATCCGAACGAATCCGATACTTCTCTGAAACTAACACCTAATCCTTTTTAATCCGAATGACCAATCCGATTGGGTCCGAATCAAACTACTAATCCTTTCCAATCCGTAATCTTAATCCGAATGAATCAGAAACCTTGTTTCAATCCTTTCGAATCCACCCTTTTGATCCGAATAAATCCTAAGCTCATACGAAATGACTGTTCAATCCTTTCTAATCCATGCGTCAGAATCAAATCCAATTCGAATGAATTCGATATTTCTCTGAAACTAGCACTCATTCCTTTTCCATCCGTGTGGCCAATCCGATTGAATCCGAATTGAACTATTTATCCTTCCAGTCCGTGATCTTAATTCGAATGAATCAGAAACCTTATTTTAATCCTTTCCAATCCGAACTTTTGATCCGAATGAATCCGAGGCTTGTACGAAATGACTGTTCAATCCTTCCTAATCCATGCGTCAGAATCAAATTCAATCCGAATAAATCCGATACTTCTCTGAAACTAACACTTAACCCTTTCCAATCCGTGTGGCCAGTCCGATTGGATCCGAATTGGACTAATAATCCTTTCCAATCCGTGATCTTATTCCGAATGAATCAAAATTCTTATTTCAATCCTTTCCAATCCGCCCTATTGATCCGAATGAATCCGAGGCTCATACGAAATGACTGTTCAATACTTTCTAAAATGGTAGGTAAAATGGTAGCTAAAATGGTTGGTAAAATGGTAGGTGAAATGGTAGGTAAAATTGTAGTTAAAATGCAAAAAACAGCAAATGCGGCATGGGGAGTCTCAACATGTGCAAGTATAGGAGGTTTAGGCAAGAGACTCTACATAATGGACGTTCTAGTTAAATCCGGAGGACTATATGGAGTAGAAATCTGGGGCTGGGAAAAATGGGATGAAATCGGAAGGGCTCGTGGGAGGTACATAAAGATGGCGATGGGCTTAGACAAAAATACACCAGATCACATCTGGAAGATGGAATCTGGTAGGTTTAGTCTTGAAATTGAGGCAAGGAAAAGAGCTTTCAAGTACGTCTAACTAGGGCAAAAAAACAAAAATAGCTTTCAATGAGACAGGGGATGGGGAAACACTCAGATTGATATGGAAAGGGGGAGGGGGAGGAGGAGAGGAAGAAATAGCTAAAACCTTAGAACGAAATATGGGGACAAAAATCTAAAAGGAGATTTTAAAAAACTGGGGAGGGATAGACATGTCTATCCTTTTTATCCATTTTAGAAAGGATTGAACAGTCATTTCGTATGAGCCCGGATTCATTCGGATCAAAAGTGCGGATTGGAAAGGATCGAAATAAGGTTTCTGATTCATTCGGAATAAGGATACGGATTGAAAAGGATTAATAGTCCAATTTGGAATCAATCGGACTGGCCATACGGATTGAAAAGGGTTGAGTGTTAGTTTCAGAGAAGTATCGGATTCATTCAGATTGAGTTTGATTCCGACGCATGGATTAGAAAGGATTGAACAGTCATTTCGTATGAGCCTCGGATTAGTTCGGATCGAAAGTGCGGATTGGAAAGGATTGAAATAAGGTTTCTGATTCATTCAGATTAAGATCACGGATGGAAAGGATTAATAGTTTAATTCGGATCCAATCGGATTAGCCATTCGGATTAAAAAGGATTAGGTGTTAGTTTTAGGAAAGTATCGGATTCATTTGGATTGAATTTTATTCCGACGCATGGATTAGAAAGGATTGAACATTCATTTCGGATCACTTCGGAATGGTTCGGATACAGATTCCGTAATGATTCGGTAGAGCTTGGATTGGTTCGGAATGAATTTCAATTCGAAACTTCCGCCAGGGTAGGTCAATTTTTACCAAAACAATTACAATTCTACCGGAAAAGATAAAATTTCTGGAAAATTTGGAATATTGAAGCTAAAAAGACGACTTTACTACAAAAAAATTAATTTCTACCCAGATAGTAAAATTTTTTACCAGAGAAGTTGAATTTTCAACCTTAGAAGAGGTCAATAAAAAAACCGTTGAATTCATCCTACGAAGACAAATTTTTGCTAAATTAGTAACTTGATCCCTAACCGTCCTTTACCAAAACAGAATCATTTACAAATCAAAATAGGAAATTTCTAACTAAACAGTTGTTTCCTTATCGGAAATAGCCAATAATTGAGGAAAAAGTCCAAGTTGAATTTTTTATTGGAATTTTTGGGTGGTCAGTTGGTCGTGAGGGCTAAGGCATGTGCTTTGGACCCACTTCGTTCGGTTACGAATTCAAATTCATACCTTGCACTCTGGAGAGGTTATGCAAAGGAAAGGTTATGAGAAGAAGAGGTTAGAAAATGTGGATTTCAGAAGAGAGACGGTATGTAAAGACCACGAAGACACTGCACAAGGAGACTGCACGCCTCGAGGCGACGATGTTAAAAAAAGCCCACAACCGCGAACACTGTCTGACAATTTTTATCCATAGGTGGTATGCATAGGCTCGTGAAACTTATTCACTCCTGTCTGGACCGCCATCAACGTGGAACGGCGGCCATTTTTATACAGCTCAGTCAGCCTTAGTTCATGTGCAACATAGACAAAATACCGAAAAATGTTAACTCCATCTCAAAATATTATTCTGCTAGCCCAACGGTTGATGATATTCAAGGCTTAGGAATCCACAGAGGCCCATAATTTTTTTACTGATGGCTGTATTCAGTGGACTAAACAAAGTCTTTAAAAAGTGTAAACATGATAGTGTAAATCTGGATGAGTTGTTCGCTTGATAGCACTTTTGCACAATTTTTCTGGTTTCATACCAATTTCCAAAATGAAAAAAGAGGTTAGGTTAGTTGTAACTATCTTTTCAAATGAAATAATTCATTATAATAAATTGAAAAATGAATAAATACAATTACTGATCCGGAATGACTTCGGCGAAAAAATAGAGTTAGTAATGATAGTTAGTTAATAGGATACTAACATGAAGCAATATTACTATAAGTGTAATTTTTTTAGTTTCATAATATTTTCTAGAATAATTAACAGCATGATTACATGATTATTACATGAGGATAATAATAAATAATAGTTTTCTCCAAAGAAAGGGGATAGGCTGAGAACCCGATAATTTCATCGTTTCTATCTTACTTCCAGAATGATGATTATTATTCTTATTACTATCTTATAAAAATATAATTATGATTCCCTATAAATTGGAAATGAATGAATACAATTATGATAAATGATGAAGATAAAAAAAATAACAAATAATGATAGTCAGTTAATAAGATGTAAACATAAGACAATATTGCTATGAGTGCAATTTTTTCGTTTTCATAATAATTTCTCTAATAATTGACAGCACAATTACTCTTCCTTATTAACAGAACGCATTACAATGAATTTTAATGAATGAATAAATAGAAAAAATAATGATAGTTTGCTTCAAAGAGAGAGATTAGGTTGAGAGCCCGGAAATTTCATCGTTTCCGTATGATTTCTAAAATGATAAGGATTAATAATGTTATTACCACCCTCATATAAAAAACATCATAAATTGTAATACATTGAAGAATGAATTAATACAATTACTGATAAAAGATTAGGAGAATAAATTTAGTAAGTAATGATAGTCAGTTAATCAGATACAAACATAAACAATATTACAGTGAGTGCAATTTCCTCGGTATCGTAATAATTTCTAAAAAAATGAACATCACGATTATTATTGTTCATTCACAGAATAAATTAGAATGTATTGAATAAATCATAATGAATAAATTATAGAAAAAACATTTATAGTTTGCTCCAACGAAAGAGGTTAGATTGACAACCCGATAATTTCATCCTTTTCATCGTTTCTATATTATTTCTATACTGATGAAGATTATCATTGTTATTAATATTTTTCAAATAAAATAATGAATTATAATAAATTGAAGAATAGATGAATACAATAACTGCTGATAAATGATTAGGTGGAAAAATAGATTAAGTAATGATAGTCAGTTGCAATAACATACAAACATTTAATAATATTACTATGAATGCAATTTTTTCGGTTTTATATTGATATGTAATATAATCACGGCACGACTATTATTTCTCGTGTACAGTATGCATTTTAATAAACGAAGGAATTATTATAATGAATTATTGGATAGAGAAAATAATTATAATTTGCTCCAAAGAAAGAGGTTAGGTTAATACGACGATGATTTCATTGTTTCCATATTATTTCTAGAAAAATGAAGACTATTATTGTCAATATTTTCTTTTGTAAAAGATATAGTGAATCATAAGACTGTTGGTATTGAACTCCTAAATTCTTCGCCGATCCCTTAGAGCAGCCGATTACGGCACGAATAACCATCGTGGAAACGAAAAATGCAGTACAGCCGAATTAATATGCCGGAATTGAGGAACGCAGTCACTTCCCATACAAAACAAGACCAGCTGCTGTAAAGTTATGGCAGACTTGTCAGTTCAGTGCCAGAGAGGTACTGCTGAAGAGCACTGTGACAGTGTGACGTCACGTGCATACAAAATATTCCCAGATGAGAGCGCAACGTGTGGACGCTGTAGGAACGATGAGATCACGTGATGGACATCATCTAATTTTCTACCGGTATAAACCTTGTATAAACATAACCTTAAATATCGTTGCTTGACACTGCATGGCAAGCGACAACTTCTAATCATATCTATTCACTGTAGTTTGTATAAACAAATATTCCAGGGTTTAAAAATATATTTTTTTAAAAATGAGTGTATCTTCTGACCAAGCTGTTGATTTTGCTACAAAAATTATATCAACTGAAGAAGGTTATTCCTTTGATACTTTGTTTAAAACTTGCTTTTTTCGTAAGGGATTAATCTTCTTGGTCGAATATTTATCTCAACGGATGGAAATTCAACTACTGTTTTGAAAGTTGAACTCTTTCGTTGAGAATTAATTTCATTTTGCTGGTATCATCATTATTTGATTTTTCTATTCTTCTTCCTAGTTGAGTATTGATCTTTTTGATGGCAAACATAATTTCTTGTTTGAACAATTTACTCTTGCGTTCAATATTCACAATTTTTTTGAAGGTTCATAATTCTAGTTGAACATTTATAATTTCAGTTGAAAATTCATAATTTTAGTCAAAAATTTATTTCTTCGATTGAAAATTCTACAGTTTTTTAATGATATGTTGTTCTTACGCTCAAAAATAATTTTTAGAATTAAATTCACCTATTCTTGTTCGACGGTTAAATTTTTAGTTCGAAATTCACTAGTTCTGTTGATCGTTTACCTGTTTGGGTTAGAACTTTAACTATATTGATAGAAAATTCACCTATTCGTTTCGAAATGAACTTCTTTTTATGAAAGTTCGTCTTATTGGCCTGAGAACCCATAGATTTTGGTACAAATATCGTATTTACTGTTAAAATTTCGGAAATTTTAGAAAAAATTTGACAACTTAATTGAATTTTCAAATCTTTTGTTGAAAATTTACTCCTTGGGTTGAAAATTTGTCATTTTAGTTGAAAATAAGCGTGATCATCAGAAAAAGTCCCTTTTGGTATAAACTCTCAACTACTTGTCCAAAATTTAAACTCTTGTGTTTCAAATCCAATCTTCGCATTAGAAATATGATTTATATGATTTATGAACAAGAGTGACGAGTTTACAACAAAGTGGGTTAGTTTTCATCCAAAAATTTGAAAGTTTAAGAAATAAGTTTAGCATTCAAATAAATAGTTTAATTTTGAACGAAAAATTACTGTTTCAACCAGAAAGAGAAACTCCACCGAAGAATAGAGAATATCAAATCAAAGAATTATTTAGTAAAAAGAGAATATTCCAGGATACAAGATTATTTTTTTTACAAGAAAGAATCATCATTCCCATTCCCTAAAGTAGGGCAAGGTACCTAATTGTTAACAGGGTTAGGCAAACTTTGGACTGAGGGGAATAAATTATCGACAAAATTTTGTCTGTATATGCGTGAAGCGCATATTAAAGGGAATGAAATGGAGTGCCTGATTTATTTTCATGTTTGATAGAAACTGATAAATGTATTAAAATAGTCTCGTAAGCGTGAAATTGCAATTTTGGCATGGTTGACGCAATTTTTGGCAAAGTTAATTCAATTCTTGGCACTCTGGTTATTTTTCAGCGAAGCTGTTACTAAATCATATTAAACTGAATTGTTATGTAACGACATGGTAGCTAGAAGAACATCTTCAGAATCCATCTTATGTGGTCTTTTGCTCCTTCCGGAGAATCAGTAGGACAAGTACGATTCGAAGATTGTTTCACCTTTTTATTTATTTCATCCGCATCAAACTTTATATTTGATTTAAATCTTTTTTCACTCTACCTTCTAACTTCTTCAGTCTTAACTTCTAACCGCAAAATTCTATCTTCCGCCAAACGGAATTCATGTGACCTTCTTCAATTCTTGATACAGGAGGAGAAACATATTTCATTAATTTACTTACCTTTTACAGTTCCAGCAATTTATTCTCGAAATATAATTTCCCCTTAAATTTCCCTTTCTACTGGTCTCCCACTGTCGCTCTAACGAAACAACAAACGCACATAACCTCAATTTTTCCTTTTATCAAGAATAGAATTCAATGCAGTATCAAATTATTGGCAGGATGTGCCAAGATTTGCAAATGATGCCTTATTTTGAAAATTCATTGGCACCCCCTATTATTCATTTCATAAATCGACGTTGGATATTAGCGTATCAGAGATCGCACTTTTGAAGTTTATTGGTCGAATACGTCCATCAGTTTTCTGCTGCAAACTTTTGTGTTATCGGCAGTCCTATCGAAAGGACTACTTCCATTCCTCTAACTGCCAAGGCTTAGGTAATCAAAAATTTTATCGGACGATTGTTTATCCAAGATATTTCCAGGTTTATGTTTTTAGCAAATATTTTTATTCAGAAACATAGTTTACGAAGAAGATGTTCAGGAATCAATACAGGAATACTAGGTTTTTTGTGGAACACATAAGACCTTCTTTGAGAAGCAAATTCTTTGCGAAACGATAATTGAATTGGTAGGTGTTAGCGCGCCTTGGTAAGGTCTTGCTCAAGTATACGCAAATCAAATTTTGGACAATGGGAAAAATTAAGCTTCTATTTATCTTGTGTTTTACTTTGTATTTGTTCAATTTGGACATAAAGTTTGTTACTTTTTTTAATTACTATTCTGGTCCTTTGAATTGTGAAACGATTAATCAAAGAAGAGCAACCACTTTCAAAGGAATCATTATCACATAAACAATTTGTCCTAAGAAAATTCTGGATCGTAGTCAGAATCAGCTGCATGAGTTTCTATTTGTGTAATATGAACAAAGAACTATTTAACCTTCTAAAATTACTTTTCTGCAGCGGCTACTACTACTTGCAGTAGCAGTAATTATTTGAAAAAGAATTATCTCCCCTGTACCCTCAAGTTACAATAAATGATTTTTTGAGAAACATGTAGGAAGATAACCATTTAATCGTGAAAAGTCGCTTTTCTGCAAAGCGTGAATGATACTATCACTTTCCGGAGTAAATTTTCCAAATATGTGAAAATGAAACATACATTCCATCTAATAAAAACATCTAAATTTCCGTTGAAAGTCATCAAAAGCTTCATTGCTTGCTTCGGCAGTTAAGGAAAATATCATTGACTGGTTTAGAAGCTTAAGTGAAAGGTTGTTAGAAGAAGTCCATTCCTAAAATAGTTGACTCAGTCAATTACGATTTCGACAAATCTTTTTTCCGTCTAATGGCATAAAATTCTCGTGATATTAGAAGACTCGATCAGGTTCTTCAGGGCCTTCTTGAAATTCTTGCTTATAAGTTTTGCAAAGTAAACCATATTTCTTAAGAGAGGACATTGTTTCTTTGCCAACTAGATATGACACGTACGTTTAATCAATCTCGGTCATCTCTAGTGTCGTTGCAAAAGCTCTTCAGTTGCGCGTTATGGCACTCACGTAAATCTGGGCGGCATTGCTCCAGGGCACGTTTCACTTGCATGCTTTACCTTTTCACGTATTAGAGCTGACAATGTGATATTTAGCACATTTTTCCCATGTTATAACTCATGAAGCTCGAAATGGATCAATTCTAGAGTAGAAATCTCTTCAATTTTTTTTTCTAAGCTTCTTAAGAGCAGTTATAGTTTTACTCTCCTTCAATTTCTCCCAATCTGAAAAGATGAAGGACGTATTAGGAAATGTAACACCCACTGCGCCACAAGAGGCATTGAAGTAAAACAAGAAATATGGCCGCAGTAGCACAGAGAAAACCATGGAGGTGACGCGACGCTAGGATAGGGATTTCCGGTAAAAAACGTCACAGCTAGTAGGAAAAAGTAGGAGTAAAGCTGCACTAATCGGTATTGAGGTGTCTTCTGAACAGTCGAGTGGCTCCGAAAGAACCCGAAAGGCCACTCGTACTGTTTGTGTCGTCATTTCTAACCATTGAAATAACGAACATAACCGGCAAACAGCTGCACATATTTTGTGTTTCCGCTCTTACGAAAAATATAATTTTAAGTAAATATTATTCAATAAGAATTTCAGTTTCAAAAATAATCACTTAAGCACATGTCCAATAGAAAATACTTCGCGCTATCTCACATTTTGATTTTTCGCAACGCAAAAATTCAACTCTGAGAACTTGAAATTGAGCATATTATGCATTGAACTGTTCTCATTCATTCTCTGAGGTTTATCACTGAGTTTACTTGTCAAATGAGAGAGATTTTCAAATAAAACGACGTCGAACATAACCCTAGAAAAAAAACAGCTGATTGAGAGTTCAACAAGCATTGAGATTAGGGAATAGGCCACCATGTCATGTTTCCATGGCAACTAACTACGAAAATAAGCAAATATGAAACTTTATGCATTTTTTGGTAATGATATCACCAAAGGAATCATGAAGAGCTCGGTTCCTTGAATTGTTTCACAATTTTCAAATTCTGCTGAAATAAATATAGTACTCTTCTGTGGACAAAAATTTTAGATGCTCTCTTGACAAAAAGTTCCAAGTTCGACCATCGTTAATCACGCGAAGGTAATTTTTCTTGCAGATGAGCTGTAATTGATGTGACGATTACACTCTATTCTGTGGGGAATAATGCGATAACAATATTTTCAGGTTGAGAAAATGATATTTCCAATATCTTCCGAACTTCCGTGAAATGATTTGGAATAATTCAAGACCACATGAGGCCTCATGAAATCTTATGCTATTCTTCGCTGACTCTTACGGGTGTTGAAACTAGACCATAACCTCAAAATTGAAGTGCCTAATTTTATCTCATGCCCAGCAAACACGATTTGTAACTTTCTCAAATCAAAAAAGGAAGGGTGTTCTATAACGGTTGTTACAAGATGATACAGAAACTGTTTTAGAACAGAAGGGTAACAGTGTTCTAGAAGAATGTGGCAAAATCGTGACTGAACTCTTATAGAACTATATGACAACACTGTTCTGTAACAGTTGCTATGGAACTTTTCTAGAACAAACCAATCACAGTTGTTCTGTAACACTTGATCCACGTTTGTTCTAGAACTGTGCCGTAACGATTTTAAATCGAAGTTCTAGAACCCTGTTACAAACGTGTTCTATAAAGAATTGTTCTGTAACGGTGTGACGTCGACGTGCTAGAACTGTGTTACGAAGGTATTCTTGAATAGATCAGGAACAAAAATTGGGACCTGTTACTGAACAGTTGTTACTGAAATATTCTGCAACGAATCACGAACGATATTCATTATTGCCCATATTATATTATTTATGTATCTAGATCTAAATCTGTTACGCATTTATTACATAACATTTGTATTCAAGTTCTGAAATCGTTCTAGAAATGTAACAGATTGGTTATTTCAGCGTTCTAGATCTGTTGCAGATTTGTTACATAACTTTTGTAATTGAGTCATAGAATTGTTCTAGAAATGTTACAGATCAATTTTCAGAGCGTTCCAGATCCGTTCAAGAATTGGTACATAACAGTGTTCTAGAATTATTATAGAGTTTGGGTGATGACGAAGTTACTTGCTGGCTACTCGTTAGTTTGTGACATGTTCTAGAACGTGTTATTTTGTGTTCCCGATCAGTTACAGGTCTGTTCCGTATCCATGTTTGCTGGTTGAATACTCAAATTGAATCATGGGTAAATTAGTTGATTTAAATACTGCCTTTGTTTGCTTTGTGTATTTACCAAATAAAAAAGTATTCTAAATTCCAACTGGAAATAAAGAAAAAGATTTCAGTGGAAGAGTATGAATTTTAAGACCAAAAGGACGAAGCTTTAATATAAAATAAAGTGTGTCACATGAAACACGATATTCTTCATTTAAAGCCTGGCTCCCTATTGTATTAGATAAAATGAATGGCTTTGTGGAAATAATTCACATTATTTTTTTTCACTGTAGTTACAAAAGGGGAGAAGGACGATAAGTGTCTTTAAAATCTTGAGTGTTGAGAATATATGCGAGTTCTTTGCGGCAGCCATTCTGCAACTGGTGCTCATTGCTTTGACATGTTTCATGCGGTTAGGGGGAGCGCCCCTTTTCTTATTATCAAAGTTCCTGAGGGTGCTAAACTCTCTTTGGGAATTTCTGATAGAATCGTCAAGTGAGATGTATTAAATTGCAGGAGGGCTTTCGAAAAAATGCAGTGTTATATTTTTTTGTTACTTAATGGAAAACGATTACTTATCAATAAAAAATATGGATATAAATATGAATTAGACCTTATGGTTCAATTTTGTGCTCACCCGCACTATGGTTTATGATGAAGAGACCTCGACGTTTCAGTAAAAATAAAAAATGTCAAAAAAAACTAATGCTCATGGGAAAATAAGAATTTATGATTAATAGTGTGAGGGAGTATAAAATTAACTTAACTAAAACTCCGCGCGCAGATTTTCTAGTAATAATAACACAGAAATTTATACCATTAGAATGATCGGGTAGTTCTACATAATCTGAGAAAAACTTTTGAAATCTGATGAGGTTAAATTTATCTCTGCTTCACTAACTAATAAGAATGATATATTAAATAACATAACCTATCTGACATATTATTACGACTAAAGATCCGTCATTCTGTTATAATATTAAATAATATTAGCAGATAGATAGTTAATCATATTGTTCACTTTTGAATAATCATTAGTTATGAAGATTTATTATTTGAATCGGAAGCCAACATTTTGCTCTTGTACCATTTCAAATCTAAATATGAGTTTGCATGAGAATCATGATTGTATGTTCATTTTTGATGTTTTTCATTGTTTCAAAATACTGATCGTCTGGACTCCGGAACAAGCTTGCCAGAATGCGATATTCGAACATTCTTTGATAGTGATTTGGTATTCTTAAATGTCACCCACTTCATATAGCGATCGTATGTTGTATTGGTAATGGTTTCGGATTTTTTGAACAACTTGCACTTTGAAAACGTCGATTCTAACCTCGTACCTGCACGGAAAACTCCATATTGCTACGATAGCAATATTAGAGTGGTCTCAAGGTTACTTTGTCTTTGTCAACACGATGTAGAAAAAATCGTGGTCGGAAGTTTACACGTAGCGCTCTGACAGCGCTTCACCTTCTATCCAACACGCTGTGTCGCTGTCAGAGCGACACACTTCGCTACGATACCGATACACTGCATATGGATCCCAGCTATAAGAACGACACATGCACTTTGACAGTTATTGGATACTAACCTTTAAACAAATCATTATATTTGTCGAATCCCCATTCTTTCGATTTCTTTCCACTCACGCCTTCATTTTGCACTAAAATCATATTTACTTTAACTTGATCAAAGTTTAGCATGTCGAAATTAGGCAAGATTTGAGGCTATGCGAAAATTAACCGGCGCAGGTAGCCATAGCAACGCCACCGTGACGCTGTCGCTGCTCTGCCGTATAGGTGTCAGAGCGATACACTGTTTGTGGCTGCCGTAGAGATACTTATATTGCTTCACAGCAATATGGCGTTTTCCGTGTGCCATCAGCTGTTCGCTTGCACTCTATGTGCTGCGCCGCTAGAGCTGCGCTGGTCCAAATCATGGCGATGTGAAAAGTTTCTTATCTGCAAAGTGCGCATTCTCGTTGATTCTACCGATACGGAAAGTATATAATAATCGAAGAGCGCATGTGCCAAAATAATCTTCGCATCGCGTCTAGGGATAAGTGACTTTCCGTGTAATTCGGATGAATGGAACGGCCTAATTTCGAAGTGGATGTTGCAAAAAATATTTTCTTCCCTTGCCCCATTGTACGGTAATTAGTCTAACTGGAGTACTTTTTTTGTTCCAGCCGAAAGCAGATGGGAGGAGTTGCATCCAGAAGGTGAAAGACCTCCAGCACTTCAGGAACACAGTGCGGTAGCTCACAAAGACTGTCTTTACGTTTTTGGGGGGGAACTTGGATTTTCTGCTGGTGTCGACACACCGCTTTGGTGTTATGCAGTCAAGGTAAAAATAAGACTCATAAGCAATATTAAAAGGTAAATGGATATTCGCTTGCCAAAAGAAATAAATTGCGAAAAGCTATTTTTTTTAGGTCAGTGTATATTTTATGAAGGTACCATGTGGATTATACTACTCTTCAGAAGTCGCCCTCATTTAATTAAACTGCTTCAAATCTAGATGCAATTTCTCATTAGGTTTAGTCAAAGTTACACGGAAAAAAAGTCGCCTCTGTTTGACGAATTGTTTAAAAATTTCAGGTTAACCGTGCATAATTTGTACGGATATTATACAAAATGCGTATGTATTACGTACAAAAATTATTCAGAATTCGAACGGTCACCGTACAGAAATCGTACGGTCACCGTACGGTTTTTTTTGGAAAAAATATGTACGACAACCGTACGAATATTGTACGAGAAATGTACGTTTCCATACGAAAAACGTACGGGTACCGTACCGGGACCCGTACGGTTTCTGTACGGAATCCGTACGTATATTTTTGGCGGGGCTTGCAATTCAGTTTGAGACTCATATTTACCGCATACAATTTCTGTTCCACATTCTAATTATCGGGAAATCGATTGAGCTCGCGGTTCCATGTTTTTACAAGCTGACAAGGGGTCAAAGAACTTATTAAAATTTCAATCTTCAATGTAGATTTTCTACCCACATCCATTCTTAAGATATGGAAGAGAGGTTGCGAACGTGCTTCAAGTTTTTCTCTCTGAATAAAAAGATTGTGTTGTGAATCAAGGAAAAAATTTGAAAAAAGAGTGCCGATCTATTTAGCATTTTTATTCGGCCGTATTTCCCTTTCAAGTGAACCTGAAGTTTTCTCTCGCATAAAATCAAGCAAGACTTTTTATGGTCCATCCATTTCTGTTAGGTTTTCATTCCGTTTTACGAATTTCAAAGTACCTATGAAAATAGAAATATCGAGTATGAATGAGCAAGCCATTTTCTTTTTCTCCAATCAGTGATGGGAATTTCCTATCAGTGATAGGAGTTTCTTTAATCAAGTTAAATTTCTCTTGAACATGTAATAATTAAAATTGTTACATAGAGGTTCAGTGCAGATTCTAAATTTTTGTTGCACGAAGTTCCAGCGCGCGTGAAGTCTCGCGATGCGCGCTCAAATTGTTGTTCGCACTACGCGCTCAAATTGTCGTTCGCACTGCGTGCTTGGTCCTGGTGGATCCACCTAATTATATTCGACCGTAAACACTGAATGAATATGTGAGCATAACTTTCTCAAAACTCTTCTGGGTTTTAGAAACATATCTTTATACGCAGCTGAAGAGTTCCTAAAAACGAAGTGGGAAGAGATTGGAAGAATTGTGACAAATCTAATACTTCCTAGCATGAATTTGCAGTATGTGGAAAACTTCAACGTATAAGATTCAATAAAAAACTACTCTGGATGTTTTAACAATACATCTTTTCTGGTTGAAAGTTCAACCATTAGTTTAATATATTCTCTTGGAAGTTCAATTGTCGCACCAAAAACATGGAACATTGGCATTTCTTTTCAAAATAAATGTTGATCAATATCAATGGGTTCGAGTGCACTATTCATGCTAGCAAAATAATAGAATGTCTAAAGGATATGGAAGTGAATGAAGATGGAGGAAACGAAATGGAAACAGAGAAGAACTTGAAAAAAGAGTGTCGAAATTATCAACTTATTTCACCTCCATTCAAGCAATGGTTACTAATGACAATGACAATTTAGATATCAATGAAACTTCTGAAGCACAAGCCAGAAGCTTGTAAGAAAAATCTATTGAATATTATGAATTGATATCAGAAATGAAAACAGGAATTGAATATTAGACGGAAGCACCAAAGCGTGTTGGAGAGGTAGTAAGACTTTTATGCGAACGTGGTCTTGTATTTCGAGGGACGAGCGAGCGAGGAGTTCCGATCTCCTGATAATGGCAATAACCTAGAGGCCTTTGGAACTTATTGCCAAGTTTTGTCCATTCTTACACTAGCATAAAGAATTATATGACAATAAAGGCCAGGGTAAAATTTCATTTTTGTCAAGAACTATTGTGAAAGAGTTTATTGATTTGATGGCCTATAGAGTGTTTAATCATATATTCGACGAAATGGAAAAAGCAACATACACTTACCGCTTGGACGGGCGCCCCTCGAGTCAGCGCCAGTTTCTCGGCTGTTCATGCTTGAGTGATTCTGTCC
>WSXT02188265.1:8988-20176 GCA_011762715.2 Neuroterus valhalla | reverse complement strand
TATTTCCTCGGCGAATATTTTTGTAGCAAAAATGATATCCCTGAAAAGTAAAAACTTTCATACTTGAATTCGCCACATCTCGGCCGCAAAAAATCGTATCGAAAAGTTAGAGTTTGCATTTTGAAGGTAAAGAATAGTTCTTTATGATGTTATCGTTAGTTTTGGGAAGAAAAACTCTCTTGAGATGTTACGGGGCCTTGAATACATCGAAATAACGTGTTTTTGACCCTTTTAGGTTAGAATGTCTCGTAAACTGAGGGTGCTGGAATTTTATTGAAATGGGATTCGGATTCAGCGCAGCAAAAGCCTTTGGGTACACTAAATGTGGTTTCTGGTTCTGAGAATTGTTGGTCTGTGTTATCCTTAAGTATCTTGATGTACGTGAAATATCCTGAAGTATATGAATTATCTTGAAGTACGTGAATTATCATCAAGCACATTGAAATACCCTAAAGTACCTTGAAATATCCTTAATTACCTTTGAATATTCTAAAGTCTCTTAAAGTATTTCGTTTATCTTAAAGTACGTTATTTATCTTGAAGTACATTGAAATATTCTGAAGTACCGTTAAATACCCTGAATCACTCTTTAATATTCTGAAGTATCCTCAAGTATGTGAAATATCCTTAAGTATGTGATTTTTCTCGAAGTACGTTGAGATAATTTGAAGTCCCATGAACTATCTTAAATTATCCTTAAGTATCTTAATGTACGTGAAATACCCTAAAGTATGTGGAGCAACTTGAAATTTAGGAATTATCATGAAGCACATTGCAATATTTCAAAGAACCTTCAAATATCTTGACCTAATATCCTGAAGTATTCTGGTGTATCCTGGAGTATTTCAAGTACGTGAAATATTCTAGAGTATGTAGAGTATTTAGAGGTATCTCATTTACTCTAAATTTTTCAGATACTTCAGGATAATTCAAGTCAGAATTATGTGTACAATTTTCAGTCGTGCTGCCCCCCCCCCCCCAAGTATTCAAACGGTTCCTAATGAAATTCTTTCGAGAATATCTGAGGAGTAATTACATAAAAAATATTTTTGATAGTATTTTAAACGATTTCAAAGATATCAAAAGATATTGAGAGAGCTGAAGAGTAAGAGAGTACCTAAAGCACTTAAAAGAGCCCTAAATGCATGTGATTTTATTAAGGTCTAACTGAGACTCCTGAGAGAATTTCGGTCTCTGAAATTTTGGATTCTCCGTATCTTTGATTTTCAGAATCTTCCCAGCAAAAATTAACTTGTTAAATTTAGTTCTGTATCTGCTGGAAATGAGAAGAGGCAAAACAATTTCCGAAGGTCTTCTGGAAGGTTCTTACAAGAACCTGCTCTCTTTCAATTACCGACCGTGGCGTCGTGCTTTTGTTCACCACGAAAAAGGCGTGAACGTGTCGTGTACCTATAAAACTGCAATTTATTAGAGGTCCAGTCTCAATGGACGTTCAAGGATGAAAAAAATTTAATCTCCAATTCACCATACCTATTATTATTTTTCAGTTCTATTCTCACTCAACTTTAATTTGATGTTCTGCTAACAGCAATATCAAATTATAAGACATTCATAAATATATTATGAGCCATATAATAGTAGTTTATATCAAGGCATTTTGGAAAATTGGTATTAATAATTTCCGATTTTTATTGTCTGTATGCAACGGGCAGTATATGTTTCCCCCCTCCACCATCTCACTTCGTTTCCAGTAACCCGCAACTTCCGTCTTTCATTATTTCCAGGGGCTGTCCATAAACTACGCTACCAATTTCGTTCTCCCTCATTGACAACCTCTATTCTTTTTTTTCATTTCTAATACAAATAGATAAATTTCCAACAAAATAGTTCAACAAACAAGTCGAATTTTCTTATTTAAAAGGATGTATTTCCATGAAACAGTTACATTTTCTACCGAAAAAGATGAATAAATTTCCAAAAAGTATTTGGGCAGGATTGCTGTATCTCCACACGGAGAGGAGCAAACCGTAACCGTTACTTCCAACCCCGTAACTGCTGCGCGCGATTCCCGAGTATGAGATAAACAGTCACTGTTACTGCGCTCACATGAACCTTTGCTGCCTGCAGAGGAGAGTAAAACGCAACGCAGCCATAGTAACTGCTACGGCAGTAATGGTTACGGTCTGGAAAGTAATAGTTCCTGTTTAGTCCGTAACCATCACTGCACGCGCAGATTTTTGCTTTATCTACGTTGCGTATCTATGAAGTATCATTTTGAATACAAATGAACACAAATATAATTTCTGAACAAAATGAAAAACCTGCTTAAGTCCAGGCGGAAGAAGTGAAATTTATCTGACGAATTTGGATATGATAATAAACGATACTCTTTATTTCTTTTTCGGGAATTAGTTTCTTTGAAACATATATCAGTATTGCTAATTTATGTATCGATTGTATTGATAAAATAATGTACGAACCTAAATGAAATAATGTACGAAACTAACCTCACAAGTCTTCAAAGTGAATCTCGAGACCTGGAATGGCGATCAGCTGATCCTCTCCTCCGATTTATGTAGTTTCTCAAGATATGTACTAAATTCAATGGGTGATGAGCAAGGTCAAAGTCAAAATAGAAAACCATTTGATTTCAGTGGAACTAAAATTCTGTCAGCGATAAAGCATCAAATTTCGTTCTACTACTAATCAAATTTCATTTCACTACTACTACTGCGCTCGCCGGAGCAGTGACTGTTATGGTGTGGCCGGAATAGTTCCGTCGCTGGCAGTAGCAGTCACGGTTTATCTACAATCCGTTCTTCATTTGTAGCTGTTACGGTGAGCGCAGTAACAGTTACGGTGTAAACAGTAACTGCTCAGGTTTACTCTTCTCCGTGCGACTTTATAGCTACATTTTTTTCTTACAAAGATGAATTTTTCAATAAAAGATTATTTTTAAAAGAATTCGTAGATCCAAAGATTATAGTCAGATTCCGACTGAAAAACATTAGTTTTCTGTCGAAAATGTAGTGGTTGAATAAGTTCGAAGTTACTTCTCAAGAAAGAATAGAACGTGCTTTCGACCAGTTTATTTCAGCCTAAAAATACGAGTTAACAAATAAAGTGTAATCCTTATCCAAATACATAGATACATTTTCAACGAGAAAGGTAATTTTTAATCAAAATAGATTAATTCTCAACCAGATAGTCATTTTTCCTACCAGGAGAGAATTTCTTTGAATTTTAAGCCAAAAATAGAATCCATTACCATCCAGTTCTAAAAATTGATTTGTAACAAAAAAAAAAAAAATTACTAAACCCCTAAGGGTTTACATAACTTCCGATACTTCACATACAAAGATTTTCAACAATTTTCTTTTTTTCTCTTAGCCTATCTTACTTCCTAATATATACAGATATACATATGAAGTTCTTATCATAACGCAACGTGACATGACGGGATGTCTGAAAGACGACGAGCGAGCGAGTGAACGACGAGTGATCGAGTGTTTGAGCGTTTTTAGCGTACGAGCGAAGAGAAAGAGCGCAGCCTCATTTTATTCTGCTTATTCCTACTGTACAGTCTTATTTAACTTATTTAACTAATGAATTCCATTCCCTTTCTCTTTCGCTTTCCTTCCACCTTAACCTTTTCCTTTTTACAATCATTCTTTCATTGTATCTCATTCGCTCCTCTAGCTTCCTTCAATTCTCTCATCTTCTCCTCCGCCTGTCCTTCCACCGCCAGAATCCCTCCCACGTTCTCTTGCCAGCTTTCTTTATCTTCTATTCCTTTCATGTATCCTTCCCATACATGTTCCCATGTTTCTTCTGCCCATTCACATATTCTGCACTTTCTTTTTTCTTTTTATTCCCAGAACATCGCTTCCCTGACCTCATTCCCCGAACTAAATCTTGCTATTCTTGTCCATCTCTTTTCTCCTCACCACTTTTCCAAATACTTTGGTAATCCTTCCTTTTTTTATTATCTTATACCATTTATTGTATTTCCATTCCATTACCCTTCTAATTCTTCAAAGTTTACCCCAATTTCCTCGCCTTTATGTCTATTTGTAAGGAACTTGCATCTTTCTTCTTCCCATTTCGTTAACCCAATCCCCCTCTCTCTTCTTTCTTCTACTTCCTCCAGACATTCTTTCGCTAACTCCCCCCCCCCCCTCCCCTCATTTTTCCTTTCAAATTACTGTCCCCTCTTCCCTGCTCTGATACCTAATTTATCCCTTTGCGTTTCCTCTCTCACCATATATCCAGGCGTCCTCCAATCCACTCTTAGGGTTCATCTCACACATGGACATAGAAATTAACGGGACGAAGCACAAACCTGCATTGTCTGGCAACGCGTAAGTAAGAAGACGATGCACATCACGAATGCCCTCCCCACTTCCCTGGAAGGCTCTCAGCGTGTCCAGTGAGCCGAGTGAGACAGCGCCAATCTAGAGTCGTGAAGGCGCCCTCCAAGAGAGTGGGGATACCTTAACTCTCCTGTGCTCTCCCGATCTATCAAGTCAACCCGCTCGCCTAAGATGGGACTTCGTGCTGCATCCCGTTAACTCCTACGTCCATGATCTCACATATCGTTTCTGTAACCTTTGCACCTCTTCCCTTTTCTTAATCCCCATATTTCTGCTCCACATCCTGAAATCGGCCACACCAGGGTATCAAACAACCACATTCTCCTTTTCAATCTTTTTTTAATCTTCTTTTTCCTATTCCCTATACCTGCTTCATTACCCCTGCTGCTTCTTTTTCTTTCTCTTATATGTGCCTTATGATATTCATTCGCTTGCAAGGTTTATCCCAAATATTTAAACTCTTTTACTTCAACTGTCTTCACTCCGTTCCATCTCCCAGTCCAAACTTTTTTTCTTCCTCCTCCTTTTCTAAACCTCTTAATCTTCGTCTTTCCTAAATTCAAAAACAATCTTTTCCAAGACTGAGATCGAGATATTAAGTAAAAGTGGACAAGGACATCCTTGTTTTAATCCTCTCACCGACCAAAAACTTTCGGCTACTTGTACCCTTCCTTTTCGTTCACGAAATTTTTCTAAAACTCTCTTTATCAGACTTTCCCTAATACCTTTCTTTAGCATAACCTTTTCTATCTCTTCCCGGTTAAGAGAATCGAGCGCCGCTTTTAGGTCTACGAACATAGCTATCATTCCTCCGTTCTCCTTTTCAATCTTCCTTTTCATTAAATAATTTACAACCTACTTGTTATCCATTACCCCCATCCCTTTTCTGAACCCCGTCTGATTTGGTGGCACTATCTCTTTTTCCCCCGACTTCTTTCTTTAATCTCTCCGATAATACCGTTACATGCAACTTGTACAAGCTTGGCATTATCGTCACTCTCCTATAATCCTTAATCTCCTCTCCTTTCCCTTTCTTCAATATCCATACCATTACCCCTTCTTTCCATATCTCTGGCCAACCCTCTCCTCTCTGTATATCCCATGGCACATTATCCATGCTCATTCCTTTAGTTCATTTCGTCCATGTTTCCATACCTGATTTGGAATTCCATCCAGACCTCGAGTTTTATCCTCTTTCATTATTCTTAAAACATTGAATATTTCCTTTCTTGCTATCTTCTCCCTTGGCTCTTTCCCTTTCCTCTCTTCCGCTGTTCCTTACTTTGTTCTCTACCTCTCCTAGCAGATCCATGAAATACTTTTTCTATTCTACCAACTCTTCATCCTGGTTTACCCCCTCCCTCCTTTTCTTCTCTTTGTTTACTCCTTTCCAAACCTGTTCTTCTGTTTAAGCCTTCCCCGCCTCTTCTGCAAACCCTCTATTTTTTTCCTCTTCTTTCTTATCACACATCTCGCTATATTTCTTCTTTTTCCTTCCATATTCATCTTAACTACTTTTTTCTTTCCTCTATCCCTTCAGTTCCAATCTCACTTCCTTCTTTTTCTCTTTACGTTCCTCATCCCATCCATTTTTGTTCTCTCCCCCACCAACTTCTTCCTTACTTGTTTCCTCCAATACTATTTTTTTTCTCCTATTGATATTTCCAGCTCTTCATTATATGTTGAAAATTGTAATGATCCCTTCAAAAGTGCAACTATTTTGATAATAATAATTATTATCACATTCGTTTCTTCGGGTCAAAAATCCTGCTACTTTGTTGCACGTTCAACTTCTTCTAACAATTTTTTTCCTGAAAATTCATCCCCTCCCGTTTGAAATAGAACTATTGGTCCGAGAATTCGTTTCAATAATGGGTAAAAATTATGATTTGTTATTTAGAATCCATGTTTTACAATTTTGGTCAAAAAACAATGTATTCTGTTGATAGTTTATCTTTGTCAATAGAAAATATTCTTTTTCACTTAAAATTATTTTCACTAAAAATCCATCTTCAATCAAATTGCATATTATATAATTTCAACAACAATTCATCGACTTAGTAAAAATGATGATACTGTGTCAAAAATCCGTTTCACTTTCGATCAGAAATTATAATTTTTATTAAAAAATCCGACCATTAGAATTTCGATCAAAAATTCATCTTCATTAGTTGCAAATATAATTATCTTGTTGAAAATTCATCCTCTTCAGTTAGAAATTCAACTATTGTGTCAAAAATTCGTTTTATTTTGAGCTAATAATTTATGAATTTTGTTAAAAATCTTCTCTTCGGTGGAAAGTCAAATCGGTTATTCAAAAATCAAATAATTAGTTTTGAAATTGTTTCGGCAATTAAAAAAAGAGTTAATGAAAAAAAGGGTAATGACTACAGAATCATTTCATATTAAAAGTTTAACTACCTGATTGTAAATTTATACATTTCATTCATAATTGGTCTTTTTCGGTGAAAATCAATCATTTGGTCCAAGAGTAATTTTTTGTTTTGTTTCGGATTTAACATTTCTCACAAGACTTTATATTTCTGGTCAAAATTTTTTTACTGAGTTGAAAATTTCTTATTTTTCTGCTTGAGAATAAATTTCTCTGCCTGAAAATATAACCATTTACTATCTGATTCGAAGTTTTTTAATCTGTATTCTATTTTGTATTTTTAGGAAAATCACAGTTTTGTTAAAAAGCTTACTTTTTGGATTCAAAACCAAACTGTTCTGTAGATGATTCATCTTTTTGATTTAAAAATTCTTTTTCTGTTAAAAATTAATGTATTTTGTTGATTATTTAAATGTCTCGTTGAACATTAATCTTCTCAGAAGGAAATTAGATTTTTTGGTTGGAAATTAAACCATTCGATTAATAATAATTGGACTATGTCATTGAAAATAAAACAGTTTTTAAGAAATTTATCTGTTTTTGTAAGGAATAAAATTTTTTGTTGGAAGTGTATCTACTTGTTTGGAGATACAAATATTTTATTGGGAATTCGTCTTTTTAGTTCCATTCAACTGTTGTTTATTTTATACCAAAATCATGTCTTGCTGAATAAATAATTTTGACATGTTTTGTAGAGGAATCATCTTTCGCGGTTTAACAACTGGTTTCAAATTTAAACTATTTTGGCGAAAATGGGAAACAGGAGGTCGGAAAGTCCGTAATTAGTAACTTAGTTTGTGACGGCCCCAGAAATAAGGAGCTTCCTATTTCCGAAATTCTAAAATAAGTTTTGTTTTCAGGCAAAATGATGCTGGTCCTGCTTGTTCCGATCGTGGTTTCCGTGACGGCTGCACCTCTTCAGCAAAACTTGGATGATCGACCAGTCAGTCCAGGCAAAGACACTCTTCCAGTTTTGCCGGAAGTAGGAGTAGGTTCCGTCAAAGTGGATTCGAAGAAGCCATCAAGGAAAAAGACGAGGGTCAATAGCGACCCAAAAGAAACGAAAACTAGTCAAGATCTATTTCTAATCCCTAATCAGGATGATCGGCTGTCAACTTTACCACGAACCTTTCCAGTTTTATGGGAAAGCGGCCTGTCATCTCCAAAGGAGAGTATAAAGAGAGGGACTACAGCTGGTAGCAACAGGAACGAAACTGGTACCATCAAACCAGGAAGTGGTACCACTATTTTTCACACTGCTACCATCAAATCACAGGGTGGAATCACTAACATACGATCTGGTACCATGTCTCCAATCAAAATTTCCAAAACTAATTCGATACCTCAAGGAAATGAACCAAGTACTGGTAGAAGAAGACAACCCACAGGTACCATCGAATCGAAAAATGGTACTACTAGCTATCAGCCGGATTTCATCAGATCACAAAGTGATACCACGAACTCACAATCTGGTATCGTAACATCAAAAGGGGACACCCCCAAGTTACAACAACCTCGTATCAAATCTTTGACCAAACCATCCGTTTCTAAGACTATCTTGACACCTCAACAAATTGAACCTACAACTGGTATCAAAAGGCTACCGACGGGTAACATCAAATCCAAAACTGGTACCAAAACCTCCCAACCTGGTACCACCAAATCACAAACTGGTACCAATAAATTGCAACCTGGTACTGAATCTTCAACCGAAGTAACCGAACCTAATTTGCCATCCCAGGAAATTGGACCTCAAGAATCAGAAGTTAGGACCAAAGTGATGAAGAGAGGTCGCAAGCACAAAGCTTTCTTCCTCAACTATCCTTTCGTGCCCCAGACCCATCACCATTATCCGAATTTGCCCGATTATGATGCCAGTTTCGAGGATTGCAATTTTCGAATCGGGACCAAAGAGCGAACCCCTGGCGGGGAGAAAAAGTATCAAGATAGCAATATTTATTATATCAGACTGCCGCCCACGCCATACGTGTTCGTTCCAGGTTTAGGGTACATCTCTCAACCTCCAAGATATTCGCCGCCTCCAATCAGCCCCCACATCACACATGTAAGGCCCGCAAGGCCCCCGACGATTTATCAGCCACATGTGAACCCTTTCATAAAAGTGCCGATAGATTTTGTTAGCAATGGCAAGCCAACCTCGGTTTACGAGTGGCCATCGAATGATGCCAGGCCTGGAAACCATATCTCGAATTTGGACAAAGGTCCTTATGTTTTTAATGGTAGGCCGTCTAGTATTTATCTTCTCAGGCCTGATGGGTCACAAACTGCGAGTCAGCCTATCAGATACACTGATTATCAGGACAATAGTTACTATTGAATGTAAAATAGTATAGGAAAGCGAATGGTATATTGTGTATCAATGGGCGTAGAGTTGACAATTCCTTTAAATGAGAATTTTTTAAATGTTCGCTCATGATTGAGATGATGATTTGTGTCAATGAGCTGCATCAGAGGTTTCGTTTAAGGGCACTTGAAGCGGGCGCAAAGTAGCGTTTCCTGCCCCGGTATTATAAAGCGGGTGCAAAATGATATTTTTCACACGCTTCGTCTCTAGACGGGAGAAAGCTACTCTTAGCACAGTTAACATTGAAGAAAAAGCTCACTTCCGGTTCAGGTTGGACAAGAATATTTTTACGTAATTGAAACGTCAAGTGATAAAATATTAAGATAGAATAATAAGGCTTTGAACTACTCTATATATCAACGTTTCATTTGGATATTTTCAGTTTAAACTTGGAAATTTTCAACTTAAATTACGTTTCATCTGGGATTCTCATCTTTTTAAGACTTTTAAGAGCAATGAAAGCTCTGATCTTTAATTTTTTTAATTTGCAGACTTTACATTGGAAATAATTTTCTTAATTTATGTTAAATTCAAATTTAACAATCTTTAGGGTTGGTAACTGGAATTTTTCTAGTCGCGCCTTCCAAAAAGTCGCAACAGTTATTTAGGAACTGTACAGCGACTTTTCCTTCCCATAATTTATATTTAATAATGGACCTAATTATCAAAATCTTTGAATACTTGTAAAATCATTATGGAATCTTCGTGGAATTTTCGTAACCTTTAAAAGAGTAGAGTGGAACTTCTTAAAATCCTCCTGGAATATTCCGAAATGCTTGGAATAATGACAATACATTAAAATCATGGAAATCTCTTTCAAAAATTTCGAAATGTTCTAAATCTTTGTGAAATCTTCTAACATCTTTCCAACTGTTTCAAAGAATTGGAAAATATTTTTAATTCCTGGAGTTTCAAAGGAATCTTAGGAAAAATCTTGGAACTTGGGAAAATCTTTGAAATATTCTTGAATCTTGAATTATTCCCTAGAATCTTTGCAAAATCTTTCAGATTTCTTCAGATATTGTAAAATGTCCAGAAACTCCGGTATCTTTGTGAATCTTTGAGATTTCAGTAAAATCTTCTGAAATCTCTAAAGTGCTTTGCATAATCATACGAATATTTCAGAATATTTTATTATGGTTACAGTTTTTAAAAAATGTTTAAACACTCAAAAATCTTTTGGAATTTGTGAAATCTTAGTGAAATCTGTGTAGCAATTCCAAAACATTGAAATCTTTGAATCCATATCAAACATTCTGAAATATTTTCAAATGTTTCTTCATGTTCAAACACTTCATAAAATTTTCAAGTTCTGTCAAATCATTTAAATATTTTTGGAATCATTTTGAGATATTTTGGAATACTTTTAAATCTGTGGAATCTTTGCAACACCTCTAAAATACTTCAAAAGACCTCGTTATTTTTGTGAAATCTTTGAGATATCTGTAAAATCTCCTGAGGTCTCTGCCCTGCATAATTTTCTAGAATATTTTGGAATGTAAGAAATATTTTTCTGGGGTTTCCGTGAAATCTTCGGAATATTTTGGAATGTTTAAAACGTTCAGAAATGTTTATTAATTTTTAATTCTTAGTGAAATCTTTGAGAAAATTCAGAGATCTTGAAAACTTCCAAAAACACTTAGAAATATTTCAGATTATTTCAGTATGGTGGAAGTCATGAAAAAAATTTAGAACCTCTGGTAACATCTGAATGATTTCAAAATATAACTTTCTCTTGAAATCTTCGAAATCCCTGCGAAATCCTCAAAATATTTGCTAAATCTTCTGGAATGTTTCAATATCTTAGAGGAATCTCAAATCTTCTCAATCTTTAAAATATTCAGAAATTTTTTTGAATTTGTGGAGTACTTGTAAAATTTCAGAAATGCTTGGAACCTCTGCAAAATCATATGAAATCTTTGAAAAAATTTCGAAACCTTCCAAATCCTCGAGGAATTCTTCCAATCTTTGCTTACTCTTTTAAATCTGCTAAATATTCCTCGGAAATTAAAAGAAAAACAAGTGAAACCTTTTAAAAATCGTCTAAATAGTTTAAAATTTTTGAAAAATATTTCAAATCTCTATGAAATCCTCTAG
>WSXT02188264.1:0-36100 GCA_011762715.2 Neuroterus valhalla | reverse complement strand
AGGGGGGGGGGGGGGGGGGGGGGGGGGGGGGAGGGGGTCAAATTTTACACAAATCTAATACCTTCTCTAATGAGAATGTAAAAATTTTCGACCTAATTTTCTGACCTTTGGAAGGCCATAAAAATGAAACGGAATGAAATTTCAAAAATCGTACACGGGAAAACATAGCGGTATGTTTTCCAAATATTCCGAGACCGGATAAATCGAAATGAGACCAAATTTACTATAAAAAGCATGACCAAAAAGCCAAAAAATCACTATTTTCGGGGAAACGCGTTTAAAGATAGAGTACGAAATAAAACTTGATCATTGTAACTCTCGCTCTAATCGTTCTAATCTGATCTTCCGGTCGTCTCTTCTGTTTGTCAATTTTTAATGAATAAAAAACTGATAAAATATTCACGCACACATACAAACATGTTTACTACATGTCGAGAAACTTTTCGAGTAAGCGCGCTCACGTTCTCGGAAACGGCCGGAGACGGGGACCTTTTTTTTCCCAAAAACAAAGGAAGGGATGTGATTTTTACCAAACCCTTTCTGTCACGTTTTTGCAGATAGTAGAAGATTGAAATAAAGTAAAAAAAAATTCGAATTTTCTTTTTTCGGTGGGTGGAGGACCCCCTTAGTGTAGTGTAGATGCGGTAACAATTGAGTGTATGAATGCGAAGTGTGTGACTCAATGTATGTAGGAGAATAGTTGTAGGCTAGAGTAAATCTAAATATAGGTGTGAGTGAGAGAGAGAATACGGATCAAGTGAGCGGACAGCATTTAGTTGTGCGGAAGTCGAAGCTTAGTGTGCTCCCTGTGGGCAAAGCATGACAAGGGTAAGCAGTTAGTAGATCGACGCGGACATCGTTGACGAGGCGGACGTCACCTCCTGAGCCCGTCCTCCTCTCTTAACGGTAAGCGGTGCGGTGCGGAGAGAGGAAGAGGGGTAAGGGAGGTTCTGTCCAATTTGAATCTCTCACGAGGAATCTACATTATCGGCCCATGGAGGGAATCTTTAGGTTCGGTTTTTGTGAAGTGGTTTCTCGGAGTGACGACGAGGAGTCCAGGTCGATCCGGGATTGGTTGGGGTGTGGAGCCAACAAATCCTTTTGCCCGATACACGACCATGGGTGCGCCATTTGTGGATCTCGCTTTGTCTCCGTAACGGTTCTGCGAGTGCTTTTATACACTGACAGCTGGTCGGTTGGGAAGGGCGCGCACGCGTGTAAGAGGTCTCTTTCCTCGTGACATCACTAGCGTATGACGTGATGTTTATGTGACGAGTTATGTCTCGTTACAAATATCTCACCGTAGGATACACGTACCCTTATTTGTTTCTGAGGGACTCTTCGATTTGTTAGGTAGGAATCCACTCATTGATCAAGGTCATTGTTCGGACCTCACGTTTTGAAACAAATCATCTGAGAATCGCGATAAGGAAATCTGCCGCCGGTTCAGAGACGAGCTTGAGATGATCACTTCCCGTAGGAAAACATACGAACACGCTAACATGGCACTCCCTGGTCTTTGGGCATCGTCTTAGTCTTTTATGAATAGGGAACTGGATCACTGAAGCAAAGGAAGGTGGTGAAGGTGTAACTCTAGACTGGGTATCCTACACAAGACCCAACCACCATCCTGGCCAGGTGTCGTCCTCTAAATAGCCAAAAACTTCTACAGCCTCGGTGCCAAAAATTGTATGATCATCTGAAAAAGGGTTTGGTTAATTCAGAATAACTCTCGTTGTTGGCACATTTCTAGTCAACATCTCAATATCCTCGAGTTAGATCACTCCTTGCAAAAGTCTCGCAAGAGCAATCTTTGTTTGGGTATGTTCAACAAAACGTAAAAACTCACAGAGGCCTAAAAACTCAGGCTCTCGCATTTAGGAATTAGGAATATCGAGCAGATTTGAGCAAGACGAGGTGATATGCGATTGGCTGGATCATTCTGGCGACAAACGTGCCTCCCAGATTAACCTTTTAGTAATTCTTGAATTTGATGTACACTTGTTGCTTCAAATATTTCTCGGCTCCTGAATTGCATATTATAGTATTGATAACATAACTCAGGAATAATCAGGAATATTAGATAAATGTTTATTTCCCTCCAAGGGTGTTGGAAACTTTTGACTTGAATCTCTTTTCTTAA
This sequence comes from Neuroterus valhalla, assembly GCA_011762715.2. Classification (NCBI taxonomy): domain Eukaryota; kingdom Metazoa; phylum Arthropoda; class Insecta; order Hymenoptera; family Cynipidae; genus Neuroterus; species Neuroterus valhalla. The sequence continues at coordinate 33,957 of WSXT02188264.1, read as the reverse complement.
GGAGTACGGCACTATTTTTATATACATATTTGCTCTTGCGTTTTTTTGAATTCATAGAGGATGACAAATCAAATATATGGTGTTTTCTGTAACCTTGGGGTCAATAAAATGTGAGAAAGCTAACCTTTGGGCTGAGGAAATAAAAATCTCTAGCATAAATATTTATTTTCTGAAGCCGAGAATTACGATGGTAGCAGATGATGATAGCAAACCCGTTCGCAAACAACAAAACCAGTCACTTTTATACTTTTATACGCAGAACTCTGACATCGACGAAGCATACTCGAGAGTCTTCTTATATCTCAAGTTTTCCTACTGGACAGTGGTGAATATAAATTTTACGAATTACATTATGGAATAAACAGCCCTAAAATCTAAAAAGAATAAGATCTATAAATGAGGACCGAGAGATTATAGTTGTGAGTTAATTGCAGGAACTTGCAGGCCGTGCAATTAGCGCTGTCGTCGACACGCTTACTTATCGGAGCACTTACTTATCGACGTATCAAGGTCCAGCCAAAGATAAGGCAGTTCTGAATTGAGGAATAGGAACGTGGAATATAAATTCCTGGAAGAATATGAGAACAGTTTTGACAGAGACCATCTTCAAATGCATCAATTGTATAGATAAACAAATTTACCATTGTACATGGATTCGCAAATTCAGATATTAATTCCAAATTTGAATTCGCAAGGTTTGAAACTGGATCGACGTACACTGTCACTGTCCTCTCTTTCTACCACTTTCTTCTATTCTTTTACTCCTTACTTCCCTTTCATTCTTCACAGATTTTTGGCCCTACTCGAATTTTCTCTGGTCCTAATCTTTTTATCTTCGTGCCCCTCTTCGTTATTCTTGTGCTCTTAAACTTTATTTTCGACTCCTCCTTTACTTCGTCCCATACTGGTTTCTATGTGTGCTCCTACTATGTGTTGATCCTGTTTCATCCTAGCTCATATTTCACATTGATTTAAACCTTTCAAGCGAACTATTTTATTGAGATAGTAGTCTGTTACCTAAGACAACTTTCATTTCACATACGTGAACTCTTCTGGTTCGTCTTTCTCCATGTACCCAATGCATTTATAACACCTCTCTATCTCTACCCTCCCTAAGATCTGCCTATCCTCCCAATTCACTATTTGGCCTTACTCATTCTCAAGCTCTAAATCTCTAATAATAAAATATCTTCCTCCTTCTCTTATTGGTATGTATTATTCCTTCTTCTTAACGAACTTCCGTGTTCTCTCATACCTCACTGGTTCATATCCCATTTGATGCTGTGACTATCGTTTGTTACTATTTTTGTTTTAAGATCGCATTGTGAACTTTTTCATTTGGCCAGATCAAGAATAGTCAGGGGACAATTGTAGAAATTAGATGTAAAAATTGATTTCCTTTGAGTTATGAATAACGTAGCAGATTAGGGTTTTTTTATCATTAAACATGCCACTTACTTTGAAAAATTATAATAATATTCAAGATTTGTGTGTCCTCATAAAAGCAATCAAGCTAATGATCCGTCACGGTTTACTGCTGTTCGCACACTGCCTCTCCAAAGCAAAGGCAGATCTTAACACTTACACGCACTTGGAATGAAGGATTCACAAGACTTCGAGCTTGCCTGAAATATGAAGAAAAAGTGTATGAGTTTTGAGAATCAAAGATGTAGAAAGTAGAATATGCATCATTCTCAGATACGAAAAAATTCGTTACTACTCGAAGTTGTAACTTCCAACAATCCTCTTATATTCCCTTTTTTAATTTTCTTCTAATTTTTTCTTCGGCAGTTTTTGTTTCTCTTCCTTATCTTTCTTATGAAAAAAAAAAACTTTTTAGGGGACTATCTCACAAGTTGGCTCAAGCATGCATTTCAGGGGAAACATTGGGGAATAACCTAACAGTATGGCAGAACTCTCTCCAGAATCTGAAAACTGAGTGATCTTTGATGTACTTAGAAGGAGATTACATAATATGGTTTTTTTACTCCCACGGTTCAAGCAGTAGTTTTATGAGAAACATTTCTAGACTTCCATCCGTAATAACAATTTACGAGGAAACGTTTTATTTTATATGTTTCATTTGCCTAGGAGTCACAACAAATAGAACTAGATACATCCATTATAAACCAATTTGCATCGGCCTATAGTTAGTAAAAATTAATTGATAATATCCAAAATTTTGATACGTATAGGTAAAATGTCTGTTTTATTCCGACCTTTCTTTCAGATTGAGTGTAGGCATTTTTATTCACGTGAAAAGGGTAATGCGAGATGGAAACGATCAACACGAGTGCGTCTGAAGACGTAGATACGGCTCTCAGGCTATGTTACCAATTCTAGAACAAATTAGGAAATGCGAGATACTACACAACATGGATGATTCTCATAAGCTCAGCATATAAATGAGTATCCTGATTAGAATAATAACTAATAACAATATAGCATACTTCGAAATGAATTTATTCCTCTCTTTCTTACTGCAGAGAAGAGTTCACAGTTTGATTGTTCACCAAATGGCGACCCTATGACCCATTCCGGTCGAGCCTCCTCCTCATTCGAAGTTCAGGTCTCCTCCAGGCATTATCATAAGCGTTCTACCTGTTTGCCCCACTTTTTATGACGGTTAAGGATGTGGCATAGAACCACTAAAATTTTTTCGACTTATTGGAGCTAGGAATCAGGGACGGATACTCGAACCCCAGAAATGTACTTGCTCTACTGGAAAACGAATCAGATCAAGAAAAAGATCAACTCGCTTTAAGCCCATCTTGACCCAGGAACAAATTGTATTATCAGCACACGATAGTGACGTATTTGCAATACTAAAAAGCGAGCGTATTCTTCGCGAGATCTGTAGATGGTATGATAGTGTCTAGAATTGGGTGAAAATCAACATGTACAGCGATGAAGTTAACGTATTGACCTCAGATGAAGTCAAAAAGATTCCGGTCCAGGTCCGCCGGTTCATTCAATAAAAAAATTAAGAGCTGGAAAAGTATGTCATTGCTGGTACGAAGCAGTCATATGCATTGAAACAGAAATAGCGATCTCTTATCAGATGAGGCAGTCGGTTCGACATCCGTGAAGTATGTTCCACATTCGCCAAAATTGTCGAATTTGCTTTCAAGAAATTGAGTGTAAGGTGAAGTTTAGAATGAATTTCCAACTGAGAGAATGAAAATTTTCTCCCGGAAAAATTTCAATAGAATGAATCAATTTTTATTCGGGTAGTTGTATTTCTAACTAAATATGAGAAAGGATTTCTAACAAAATAATTGGATTCCCAAATGACTGAAGTTGATTTTTTTCCTAAATAGTTGCATTCGAAACCTGGATAACTAACTTTTTTACCAATAGAGGTGAATTTTCAAACGTAAAAAGCGAATTATCAAACATTTTGTTGCATTCTTCGACCGAGAGGGTTGTTGAATTGTTGAATCTGTTATTAAATTCTGGTTTAAAGTAACGGTTATTTTGAAGTGGCCAGTTGGTCGTGGGGGCTAAGGCATGCGCTTTGGACCCACGCCGCACCAGCTGGTTGTGGGTTCGATTCCCGCCTTGCACTCTGGAAGAACTTCGGCGGCCCACGCGGTGAACACTTGCCTAGCAAGGGAGTGTTCATCTCCGGAAAGTCGTGGTGCCGGTACCTCTTGAGAAAAAGGTTACTCTAAGTATTTGGGGCTGGGGTTCTTGGTGGTTCGGAACCCACCTTGAGCTGTAGGTCCCCCTTACTTACTACTAAGGTAGTGTAGGGTGTGTAAAAGGAATGGTGGAAAGGTTCGAGGGAAATGTGAACCCTCAGGGGACACATTGAATCAATCAATCAAGTAACGCTTAATTTGACCTTGAATAAGTGTTTCATTCCCTTGGGAGTTCAGATTATTGACCCTGAACTTAGAAAACGTGTATCAGCCCATATTTTCTATCCAATATATGAACCCTCAGCTAATATTTTAGAATACAAGTTCTTTAGCAAGTGACAGCAAAGACCATATTAAATGATAATAATACATCTAATTCGAAGACATATATACAATCATAATGCATAAGTTGTTCATGTTTGCTATGAAGGTCGGAGATTATAACATGATATTAAAAATAGTAGGGTGGAACGGGGTGATAGGTCCCACGTTTTTTGAGTTAGCACTGCCTTTTCTCAGCATAAAGTCGTATAAGAAATATTCGTTTTAGCCCAGGACATGGGCCACACAAAAAAATGTTTGAAACGATCCCATTCATAATAAGTATATCGATTTCAATTATTTCAAATTATTATAGTTTTGATGTTTATTTTCAACTTTTTTCTGGCTTATGTCTTGGAAAAGACGTGGGGCTTGCGTATTATTAACATCGGTATGACAAAAAGATCGAAGTTTTTAAGGTTTAGTTGGAAGTACTGTGTTCGATATGTGGGAGCCCTCTACATTTTTTCCATGGTAAGACCAGTGTTGGGGAAGTTATAAGAGGAGATATTTGGAGAATTGGTAACAAAGTATAGAGAGGAGCAGGATGGCCTGAAGAATGGCGGACAGGATAAGTGATTCTACGAATGAAAAAAGGAGAGGACAAAAAGGTGGAGGATTATAGAGGTATTACTCTGATATCAGTGGGGTTTAAGATCTACGCGGAAGTGCTCAGGAATAGGCCAGAGGGTCAGGTAGAAGAGAAAAGAAGTATCCCACACAACTGGACCAGTTTCAGGGAAGGAATGGAAACAACTGATAACATTTACGTCCTGTACTATCTTGTGAATAGGAACTGAGAAAAGGGAAACTGGTGGCCTTGTTTGTGAACTTTAGAGCAGCATTCGACTCAGTAAACAGGAGGATGTTGCAGTAGACAAAGAAAGAAAGGGGAGTAGATGAAGATTTGATAGAAAGAATAAAAGAAACATGTGTTGAGACCAGATTCAGAGTGAAGATAGGAAATAAGAAAGGAGGGGAGTTCTGGACAGGAAGAGGACTCAGGCAAGGTTGCCTGAGTGCTATGAGTAGAGGACGAAAGAGGATCGGATTTGATATTAAGAGAGTTTGAGAAGTACGTAAAGAGAATGATTGTAAACGTAAGGGAGACCAAGATTATGCGCTTTAAGAATAGGAGTAAGAGAATAGAGTACAAGTGGAATTTCAACGTAGAAACGGTTGAACTCGTGGAGGAATTCTGTTACTTAGGGTTTCCGTTTGAAGCAGGGGTAGGCAACGAGCTTCAAGTCAGAAAAAGGATGGAGTGTGCAAGCAAAATAATAGGACAAGTATAGGGCATAGGGAAGAGGAGGTTGAGGGATGATTGGAGGATGAGAAAATGAATGTTCGATGTGTTAGTATGGGCAGTCATGTGCGATTGAGTAGAAATATGGGGGTGGAAGGAGCAAAAGAGAGTGGAAAGTCTTCATGAAAGATTCCTGAGGTAGGTTGTCGAAGTAAGCTGGAATTATCCAGGTTATATGCTGAGGAAAGAACTGAGTAGAGAGAAAATGGTTATTTGGCAAGTGAAGAGAGGGAAGCAAAATTGTTCGGATGGGAAATGGCTTTTTTAAGTGTGACATGGCCCTTGCCACGTGATTCAGTGATTCAGTCTATAAATATAAGACCCATGAAGAAAAAGAGTTTTATCAAGAGAATGTTTGATTTCATCTCTCCAGGACGACAAAAAACATGTAGAATAGATTGAAATGCAATTCGCAGAAGCAGCGCCTGAGTTTTTTTGCCTACAGTGTCATCAGCAGTTTACTCGGATACCCAAACCCTTAATGAAGCAGTACAAAGGAGCTCACTCTATTGCCGTCGACCTCTGTTCAGATAAGAGGGTAATCGACAGATCGTAAGGCACGTGAGAAATCTAAATTTATAGAAAAAATACATGTTTTACTTTTTTCAAAATATTCGTTCGAAATCATTCAGAAGAGAGCGAATGGACAATAAATGTCAGAAACAGGAAGGTTAGGTTTTTCGTGGGGCATCTGTGTTAAGGTTCCGGTCCAGTCTGCTGAAATACATTCATTATGGAATATTTCAATTGATGGTGTTCCAAGATCTAAAATAATTCTCACAAAGTTTTTATAGGAACTATCTATGATTTCTTTGGTTGCTGAGGCTTTATAAGGTTCAGATGTGTTCATTGAAACAGAGATTTCTTGAGTTGAGACGTCACTCTGGAGTAGAGGGTGAAGCACATCCCTGAAGGAAGTTGAAGAACGACGTCCGTAAACTAAAACATTATGTAAAATTTATATTTCTCACTCATGGAGTTTTCTCTGAGGACCCATAAGGTTGGTTTCAATCATCCAACCTCGAAATTGACGATTGATTCTCATTTCATCGCGAACTCTGAACAACATACTGAATCGCGGAAATAATTGCCTCCGAGGAAAATTTTCGAAAGGGCAACTCTTGAAGGAACAACTTGCGCGGAAGCAGTGCATCATTTACGATTGAGAAAATTTCAGAATCTTCCGAAATCTCACATTTTAGTTTTGTCACGAATCTCCATGTTTCTTACTATTTCCCCTTTCTTGGCGACTAATTAAATATCGTCCAACCATCACAACGAACAGACTCTGCCTCCTTCACTATCCCCCCTCTTATCCTTCTTTATATACTTCCTCCATTGCCGTTAAGACGATCATAATAATGGGCTCAGCTATTACCGCTGTCTTAAGATTCACTCTGTACTACAAATCCTTTAATGTTTTGGCACCAAATTTTACACCATCTCTCATTTCTTTACAAATTTCTCTCATCCTTCATGTAAGTACATTCATCATGACCCTTCCCTATATTTTCCCCCACAAAATAATCCACACTGACAATTATGACTGACTTCCAAGTAGTACCTCTCTTGCTTCTACCCCTCTAAAAATGTGTTGTCTAAAATCCCCTAACCTCTGCTACTGTTCTAAGCCTTTCCAGCTGACCAATATTTACTTCCTGGTTTGTCTTTCTTCGATTTTTAATCCAACCCTCTATGTGCCTACTCTTTTTTCCATTTTTTTTTTTAAAAGCTTCTTTATCTGTTTGTATTTCGCAGAATTTTTCCTCATCTTTTTTTTCCCTCACATGGATCTCTATTTTCTTTTCTTTTACAACGTTCTTTCTTATTTCACCTCTCACATTTCCCTAATTCAGATACTATTTGCTTTCCTTCTATTTTTCTCCGATTATATTCACCCGACCGATTCTTCGTTCAAACTTTATCTTTTCCATTTTTAATCCCTCTCGCGATTCCGTTTATTTACATAAATTTTCTTCGCCTATTCGGCCCACAGTTCTTTTTTTATCAGTTCTTACTGATTCTACTTTAAATCCTCCACCACTAACTTTGAAAGGCTGAATTATACAGTTTTGATCTAAGTTCCCATTCCAGTCATTTGCGACCAGTTCTTAGATAAGATTCTGCTGGCCATTTGCAAATCAGAAAGCATAGTTTTACGTCATGCAAAATAGATGGGAAATTCAGAAGTCAAGGAATCAAATACAAATTCTTGTGGAAAAAGTAACGCCTTTTACCTTTGCTGAGGCATGAACACAGGACCTTTCGTAAGCGGGACGAGTGCTTTACGATCTTAGCTGAGCTTCCAGCTAACAGAAGATCTTGAGTTCGAATCCTAGTGGAAACAGGAAGCTTTTACGATTTTGTGGCATTTTCATTTTTCCCCCTTATTCTCTCTCTCTTTTCTTTTTTATTCGAACATTATATTTCTCCTTCTCATTTACATCATACAAAACTTTATAGAAATAATGATGCTTCAAAAAAAGGAATGAAGCATATAAATGGAGATGATGCCTGTAAAATTAGGACCTTCTTTAAACGGGCGTTAAGCGATTCATAAAAATAATAGGAGTGAAGCCCAAAAAACATTGTTCACACATAGGCGTCTGAATACGTATAGGTACAACCTAAAGAGACGTAGAACCTGAATAATTTTCATAATCCCAGCATGGGGATAAGTTCTCCGATTGTATTTATTACACAAAACTTGAATACGCTCGAACCAAATTAATGATCCTATTACTTGTTGCAGAAATGAGTTCGCAGTTTGATTGTTTACCCAATGGCACCCTACAGAGTTTCTCGTAGCGCAACTTCTTATTCCACGTCTGATAGACAACGTTTTCCCAAAAGATCTTTTTCGCCTGTAGAACTACCTCTCCGTTCCAAGTCTAGGTCTTCTTCTGCCAGCGAAATTAGAGTTCCTTCTATCAAGCTTCCTTCTCTTAAGGAACTAGGAATTAGCATGGACCAACTAAGATACATCCGACTTATTTCTATGAGGAATCGGCAACAGATGCTCGAACTGCGAAGATATACTTTTCCTATCAATAAAAGAATCAAATCACGAAAACGACCAACTCGATTTGAGCCTGTCTCGCCTCAGGAACGAATTGTATTATCAACATTTGATGGTGACGTCTTTGCAATATTGTAAAATGAATGTACTCTTGGCGAAATCTATAAATCTTTCAATAGCAGTTGGAAACGAGTAAAAATAAACATGCACTTCGGCGCAGCTAGCGAATTGACACCAGGTGAAATTAAAGAAATTCCAGTTGCTGCCCAACGCTTAATGAAGTTTAATTTCTATGTGGAGAATATATGTCTTCGCGTAACTAAAATCCCCCAACTCTAATCATTCAATTTTCAAAAGAGTAATGCAGTTTAACATCCGCCTATGGACGAAATAATCCGCTTTTCGGGTTTCCTACGTTATTAATAGTATTCGAGTTGCTCTCTTATATGGGAAGCAAAATATCTAATCATCTGCAGAGCTCAAATTTCCTGATAAACTGCAAAGTGAAATTCGCTTAAAAACTGCCTATGTCTAAACGTCTTTTCAATCTCTCATCATGTACCATTTGCCTCAACTTGTTGGTCAAAAATATTTATTATCCGCGTGAACACAAACTTTCCGCTCAGTAGACCAGCAGCCACAAAATAGGTCATCTTTTTGGCAGAAGTATCACCCAAACAGTACGTATCAATTGAAACTATTGAACTGCATTTCATGAAACTTTCGACGTACCTCGGGTTCTTACCTCGATCTTCTCATGTTTACAGTGCACGTTTATGATATGCATTTGGTAGAAGGCATTCTATTTTCTTGCTCGACGCTGATGATTTTCAACTCTGTCAGGAGACTTATTATTCAGAGGTACTTTATTTACCTGTGATTTTAGAAGTTATGCATCTTGATGGAGTAATGCAATGTTCTCTCTTCTGATGTTCGAGCTTAGGCCAAATGTTTCAGCTGCCTGCTCCGCTGCTTTATGGAGGAATGCTTCCTCCCTAATAGTTTCGTCAATCCTGAACATTGATAAGAGAGGATCTCTACCGTTCGTTTTGATATAAGCAGTACTAAGGATAATTAAGTTATAAATGCATTGCAGATTGAGACCCCGATGCTGTATCCTGAATGCAGCACTCAGGCACGCCCAAATATTTGTAGGTCTCTCCAGCGCTGATGTGTCCAATAGCACTTCCGTCTAAAAGCTCAGGGTTCTGCTATTCGCCCACGTTTCAGAAAAATTTCCGCACGCTTATCAAATCCAAAGTCCATAGATCTTCAAATTATCCATATAAAATACGTGAGTGACCTTATGCTCACGAACATAGGTTTCACCACAGAGGTGCCTATGACAATCGAAGAGTGCGAGAGATAGTAGCAATACTGTGATGGAGAAGATGCATCCTACTGTATGTGAATCAATCTAGGGAATTGACAGATTGCATTTGTGGCTTGGAGCGTCCTTGCAGATACTCTTATCAATCGTCACGTTTTTCCGACAGCCTGCTGCACCTCTTTTTAATCCCCATTGTTCGAAGTGTGATATCTTGCCCAGCCAATCTTCTTGTTGAATTGATGTGCGTACTTTCGAGTCTTCTCATTATTCATTCGTTCGGAACTCCGATGTGAATCAGCCAAAGCTGTCATTTTATCCAAAACTGAACGAGTGATGGTTCAGAGGATGCAATAAGGCAGGTAATCATTAGGCAGATCCATCCTTTAAGAACAACGAATGTCTTGCTGATTCATCATCGCGCCTTCATCTTATTCACCAACCCGAACTCTGGAAAGCTCGGCAATATTTGCTGAACCATTGTCGGATGCTAAGCGCGTTTGATCATTTTGAACCGCATTTACAACTATCGCTGGTTTCGACACCATTGTGTATCCGCGCCTGCTTGCGATCTGAAGTTCTTTCCACATTCTTTGATTACCGTTAGATTCGAGATATTGAATTTGATATAGGAAGTGAAATTTATATTCAGTACCGTGAGGATTCTCACATTAAACTCGTAACTCCTCTGTATTAATTCCTTTTTAGCAACATGTGGTCGAAATTTTTATGTTTTGATGAGAATCGAAAGAGGGCGATCTCGTGCTAATTGACGGCCAGATCAAGAGTTTTGTTTTAATTTCCATATTATGTACTCAAAGTTTTCCTTGTTTTCGTTTCGATTTCTTCTAGTTTTAGCAATAAACAGATTCTTTATTCACAATGGTGATATCATTTTTGTTTGTCGGTTTGGATTCGAAAATGTCTCATCAGGGAGGAAAAGAATTTGATTAAATAGACAAATTGGAATGTTTCTGACAATAATATCTGGTTCCACGAACAGCAAAGGTAAATTAATTTGAACTTTTTATCGTATATATAGTGATTCTGGAATAAAGGTTGTTTGAAGTGAGGAATATTTTTCAAGAAAGTACCAGAAGTTCTTCCACAATCTATTCGAAAATTTTATAATCTGTTCCTTCTCCTAACGCCAGCACCTCTGATATTCAACTCTATCAAGCACATTTCCTTTTTGTAGGAAGCAGTCATGCGGATTCCATTCTTAGTAGTACAGCTATGGCGTTTCTAGAACCAGCTACGTAGATCCAGCCGTCGCCGTTAGATGACTCTACTGTTGGTAGATGACGCCACTATCGGTAAGATCGGTAAGTTGTGTTCCGGACTAAATTGATATATGGTGTCACTGTTGGTAGATCACGTTACTATCGATAACGAATACGTAGTTTCACTTGTCAGTGAGTTCTGCTATTTATTCGTAAACAACCAACCGAGCTAACCAATAGTGACGTCATCTATCAACAGTGGCACGATCTATCGGTAACAGCTGGAACTACGTAGCAAGTTGAATTACCAATGGTCAATAAATTGCGGACACTGCATGAGCAATTCTCATGCAGGAGCAGAACCATTCGAGCAGTTACCAACACAAACAGTAGCTGACATTTTGGGCTTCGTTAAGAGGTCCCTAGTCGACCTCTAGAACCGACATGTAAGATCTCTCCTTCTATAGGTTAGTGATATGCAGGCCGGGTTCAAATTTGACAGAATTTAATATAATATTATGGAAGTGTGTCATGATAATTATTTTAACCCACAATCGCATAAAAAGGTGGGATTTTCCGCGGTGCTGGTAAGACGCGTGAGTTTAAATCAATCGCGTTGGGGACTGAGCCTCGTGCTCCTACGTTTTTGGGATTTACAGAGACCGTGGTCCTATTGCTACTAACTGGAGTAGAGTTAGAATGAGGGATCATTTTTTTTGTCATTTTGCTGTATTTTCTGCCATTTTGACGAAAATATATAGTTGTAATTTTTGATGCTATCTTCCGCAATCAGAATAGGAACTCCATTACTGTTGAGAAATGGTCTAAGTAAAATTTGTAGATCTGTTTCCATAGAGTTTATTTAATAATTCCTCTAGTTTACCTCTGAGAAACAGTTTTTCATATTGATGATTGTGGGCAATATAAAATTCATTTTTTGCAATTGGGTCAAGCGGAGTCAAGAAGAAAATTTATTTCAAGAGAGGAAGCTTTTGTTACGAAATCTCATCACATGGGCGATAAGAATCAAACATAAATTACACATGAAAAATTATAAAAAATGAGTCGAAGATTATGAAGCAAACGAGATAGGATTGTTATCTTCAACACGGATTAAGAATAATCCTTTTGGAAACTCTCAACAAAATGTCCTCATTATTACCTTGGCTACTCTCTTCTGTTCTATGAAAGAATGAGGGGTGTACAGACTCTACTCTTCATTTCAACAATCATCGTTGATGTAATTGGTGAATATAATTATGTAATTAACATGATGAGCTTTTCAAAAATGATAAGTCTCTGTTGGACAAAAACCTAACTTTGAAAGATGATGTCTCAATCGGGAATGAGTTGATTATGTCATTCGAGAGCTACTATGGGGAAAAGGTTCCAGACTTACGGGTTCGCAATATTTTTTATCTGCACATAATTGCTTCATCACTTGTTAGGATACCTTACCCTTCTCTCTTTTCTTTTACTTCCACTCTCCCTCTTTTGCTTCCCTCCAGATATATTTTCCCTTTCATTCTACCACCGTATTTATTCTACGGGCCGACGGAATTACCTAAATGTAACCTCATTCAAATCTATAGAAGCATTATGCTCTTCTAAAAAATTAAGCATGCGTACAAAGATAATGTATAGTCTGATTTGGTTTCTCCCAGAAGAAAGGATTACCAATGCATATATGTTGGAGTTTTTGGGTGCAAACAATATCATTTGCTTACAGACGCACGAGCCTGGGTAAGTTTCATAAACCAGGAACAAATTTATTCCCCTCTTTCTTGTTGCAGAGGAAAGTTTGCAGTTCGATTGTTTACCTAATGGTGATCCTATCCCCAATTTGTCTCGCGGCAGAACTTCTGTTCCTGAAAGGGAACGCTCTTCTGTCAGGCCTTTTCCTCCCACTGATCTCCCCCTCAGATTAAGGTCCAGGTCTCCAATTGCAAGGCGTACTGTTTTCGATACAGGCATCAGGGTTCCTCTTATTAGGGTTCCTCTTATTAGACTTCCTTCTCCTGACGGATTAGGATGTGGAATTCAACAACTTGGATTTATTCGGCTCATCTCCATCAAAAATCAGGAACGAACATTTGAACTAAGAAGATATACTTTTCCTGTCGAAAAACTGATCAAATCAAGAAGAGGAGTGACTCGCTATGCGCCCATTTCGGAGGAGGAACAAATTGTATTATCAACATCTGATGGTGACATCTATGCAATATTGGCGAGTGAACATATCCTTGACGGAATCTATAGGTCTAATGATCATATTTACAAATGGGTGAAACTTAACATCCCCAGCGGCGAAATCAATTTTTTGACCCGAGATGAGATGGAAGAAATTCCAGTTGGTGGACGGCGTTTTATTTCAGTTAATTATCATGTAGAGATTCTGCACGCTCATGCGAATCATATTTTCAATGATTATTAATTTTAAGGAAAGTTGGAACGGAATCATGACTTTTTTTTTTGTTTCGGAGCAGTCCGATGCATTTTTCACAAAGACAGCGATCCCCCATTAGAAGTTTCGGTCGTTTCGACACCCGCCGAGTACCTTCTGCACTGTTAGAAAGAACTGTGAAAAATTCAATATGCATGTTTATGGTGCAAATATGCATTAAATCTACTGAAACTCAATATACTCGCGTACATGAATTTCATTATAAATATAGATTGAATTTGAGATGCATACATGTTGAATCTAATAACATCATCTTTATGAGTTTCAATACACATACATGTTGATTTCAACAAATCTATAGATTTAATTTGGAACATACGTACGTTGAATCTAATCGTAAACTATTTTGGAGTTTGAAAATGTATGCATGCTACTTCTAGGAGACGCATAAATTCCTAAAATTTTGATTTTGCCTCGGAAGGTTGTCATCAAGTTTTCACTTAATTACAATGCACAACTCGTGCGTTCAGTAATATCATATTTATGTTTGGGAATATATAAAATATATCAAATGAAGATGCTAAAGATATAAAATAACTCTCCCCTAAATGGCCAGTTTCTAATTGATTAGAAAATACACCTAATGTTAGCAATTTTTATACCCCGCTCAGAATAAAAATGAAGGTTTAATGTTGCACAATTATTTTCGATGATTTCCTGAATGCACAGCTTATTTCTGCAAAATTCTCAATGAGTTATAATCGATTTGATGTTCCCACGATGATTCATCACAATCATTACAGAAATTGCCGCCCTTCCGCGGAAATCGCAGATTAGCGTTACGATGGCAGAGAGCGTCACCATGGAGACTAAACCCGATCGCCCAAATAATATTTTTTTTGGAAAATGCTGGAGGACAAAGATCAAAATAGGATTGCTACCAAATCCAATGTATCTACTGTTCCCATTAGGGCATTTTGAAATTTCGAGTGCTTCTCTTTGTCTTCCTGGAAAACTATTGTTGTTTTTGCGAAGACAGTTCTGTCAAATAGAATTCTTTGCTCAGCTAGCGCTGATTGCGTGAGATGCTTGACACTGACTTTACTGTCATGTTTCTACATACGTTGGTTTACCACTCTCACTTTTTATTCGAATTATACTTACCACTATAGCAGAAGAATCCAGTTAGTGGCTAGTCACTAGGACGTGCCTTCTCGTCTTTGTGGTTGCTTCAAAGTCTCCATATTTTGCAGGTGGTTCAAATATGGTACAAGTGTTGTGTCTGTTGAGAAATCTTCATATTCAGTCTGGGATATATTGGATGTAGGGTGAGGTGGTGATTGTTTTCCTTCCTCTTTCTCTAGTAGGTTGTGTTGGCTTGCTCCTTCTTCTGCATTATCTCATTGTTCAATAAATTCGTTTGCTTGTGTAATCGTTCTGTATGATGATATGATTCATGTTTCGTAATTTCTTTCGTAAGTTATCCTTATCTGTTATGGGGACAGCTCTGAGAATGAAGGAGTTGATCACTGACTGCTTTTGAGTGGAGCAGTGATGGGAGGTGGCATGTACGAAAAATGGATAGAAAAACCATCCGATTTGGCTTTTTGTCCTCCTGGGTTAGAATAGAGACTCCTTGAGCACGCTTTCTCACAGGCGTTTCAGATAGTATGAATGAGACCAAAAAAATCTGAGTCTGAAAGTTCACATTAATCGTCTAGTTATTTGCAGTAAAACATGAATAATGAATCAACGACAGCAGAAGCAAGGTGGTGATTTTTGGCTTACCGGGATCTTGAATGTTAGACATAAACATGCGCAGTTGATGCTCATGTAAGTGACTCTTCAGAATCCTCGCTTAGTCGTTCTTTCACTACGTCTAACTACTTTGGAGTGGAAGATTTGACGCAAAAAATAGATGCGAACATTGTTAATAAAAAATTCGGTTGCATATGGTAGGGATTCAAGATATCAAAAATCTCACAGGGTTGGATGCTTTTGATATGGTTAACCATAAGTTACTCTTACAAAAGTCAAAAAATTTTAACGTGTCAAACTCTGTCGTTACATGGTTTGAGTCCTATTTTACTAATCAGTCTCACAGATTTATTAATAGTATTGGTGAGCTTCCTGACTGGGTTAAGGTCAAAAGTGTGGTTCCTCAGGGCTCCATTCTGGCACCTATCCTCTTCAATTCGTCCACTCCTGACCTTGGAAGTTAACTTCAATATTGCAGCTGCCAGAAATATTCTATCGATCTCGAAATGTACTCGTCGGGACCAGTTTTCTCACTAAGTAGATGGCTTCTTCTAGAACAGGAAGATATTAAACGAGTTATCTTCTGGGCCTGGAAAAATGGACTCACCCTTAACCCATGCGAAACTCAGGCGATTGTTGTTGGACCTGCTTCATATCCGTCGCTGGAATCTCTAGCATCATTTCCGCCCTTTTGAATTAAGAATTTCACTATTCCTTTTTCGAAAGTGGTGAAAGATCTCGTATATTTTCCCAACCGTACCTTGTCCTGGAAGGAATAAATACAGAGCATCTCGAGAAAACATACAGTATTCTGCATCAACTATATAGGAATGAGGACTTATTAACCACCTTCCCTCGGATAATCTTGTTTAAAATTCTAATTTTGACCCATTTTAACTACGGTTGTTTAGTATATGATGATTTGGCCGACGTTTTAAATTCAACTTTTAAGCGTTCGTTATATGCCTGTGTCCGTTTTATTTACAACCTGCCTAAATATGAACACATAACTCCTTACAGACTTAAGGCTGGTCTGCTAAATGTTGCCGAGATAAGACAATACTTCATGGACAATCTGCTCTACACTCTATTTCAGAACAAAATTCCTGGGTAACTATTCGAACTCTCCTAATTTGTAGACCGTGACGTTCCAGTACAGTCTAAGCTTCGGGAAAGACATAAAATCCTTAAGATTTCTTTCTGGAGAACGTGTCAGCTTTAAAGGTAATTTACAGTAAGAGGTGCCCGATTATGGAATGAGATACCATATGACATTAGAAATGCACCTTCCATGTACCATTTGAAAAATCTATTTCTCAAATATTTGTACAATACTGTGAACCCAACTCTTGAAATTAGTAAATTTAATTCTCGAATATTGTATCTTTAGATTTCCTTTGTGTTCCTCAATTATTGTGAATTTCCATTTCTTATACACGTGATTTTTTCTTCCTTATTTACTTCTACCTTAACATGTACAAGAGCTCCTAATCAACTAATTACTACGTATTTACCTCAAATATAATTTGATCCTTATGCTGAGGTCGACAATTTTCTCTTTCTTTTCCTTTTTTCAAATGATTCAGTTTATAAATTAATCTATAAGATTAAAAAAAAATTTTACCAATCAATTGCACAAAAAACCTTCTTTTGGTGAAAGAAGTTTACCTCTACACGCCAACATCTCGTCCACATCTTGACCTCTTATTTGAGTTTGGAGATCCCTGTTCCGCAGTGGCTGATTTCAGGCCAAACTGTAGCCCTATCGAAGAAAGGCGACTTGTCCAACCCAAAGAACTACAGACCAATAACTTGTCTGATCACGTTGTATAAGATCTTTACATCTATTCACAATCACAATCAACGTCTGGCTTTTTCCGAAAATGTCAAAAATTACCAATGGGTGAATATTAACAAGATTCTACCTTGCAGCTTTTTTTTTTGCTCGTTTTGCATTTCTACAAAATTCCAGTTCAGAAATATTAGTTTCTACCAGAGCGACTCTAGATTTTGAGCCAAAAAATCCAACGAGATTATTTCTTTCTCTATCTTTGTTCGCGTGCAAATTCGAGCTTCGAACACACTCTTGAGACATAAAAAAAACCCATGTTCTTGCACCGTAAAAGGTTCTTCACAAAGTACACGTCTTATTACTCTGATCAGATTCGAAGCAGGGAACTGTTTCCTACAATTTGAACGCTGTAAAAGTAAAATATTTCACGAAAAAGTAGGTTTTTTTTTAATAAGATATTGTTTGAGACACCTACCCAATAACCGAATGTTCCCCAATTTGCTTGCTATCCCAAAAGAAGGATTCTCATTTTATAGTAATTTGCAAAGCTACTCAAACTACAAGAGTGATCCTGACTCCCTACCCCTTCGATTGCACAAGTTAGCTCTGGCTACATTAGAAAGCTTTGGTTCATTATCGTTACTAATTGATGAAGAAAACTAATAGCAAGGCAAAAAATAGTAGCCATGACAGTATACATGACAGTATTCGAAGTATGAATTTGCAATCAGCTGATTTCAGCAATTACAATTTTTTGTGAGGAGAGATTTCCTCGAATTTTTCATGCATTCACCAGGTTCCGATTTCTTACATGCTTACAAATGTTTTTCCCAATGATCTCCTACATATCAGCCCTAGACTTTAAAACCTTCCTAAACTCAACTGAAGTTCTGGCTTCTTTTTCTTTGGTTTTTTCCTCTCTCGAGTCTTATCATTTATTTTTCTAATTTCCGCTTCTTTCTCAGAATAGATAGAATGTCTGGATGAGTTATTTGTGGACCTAATTCAGTTAGAGCCCTCGAATAGAAGTTGCCTAATTGATCAAGGAAAGTTATCATTGCAGGATTTTTGAAATTCTTTATTATTTTCCAGTATTACCCTTGAAAACAAGTGGTAGAAGTTTTCAGTCGAATTTCAATTGTTTCCAAATGTATACTCTCATTTGCTATTCTCATTTGATCTCTTCACCTTTTTCATGTTTCGGATTCCCTTAGCTATATACTTTTTTTAAATAACCTTTCTCTGATATACCTAGCTTCTCTACCCCTAATTCTGAAGAAGGTTGATTCTATGAGAAAGAACCTCTTTAACATTTTCTGAAATGCTTGATCATTATGGACATACGCACTTATGCATTGAATCCATATTTTTTCCAAGAAAATGCTGTTTTTTTCTCATACTTTTAGTACTTCCACTAGTTTTTATCTTGTTTCGAATATGAATCTCTCAACTTTTTTACCTTCTCCTTATTGTTTCAACCTTCCCTACCTTAACACTTTCGAATTTTTTTTCCTTTCAGAATTGTTAAAGAATATAGCTGTCAGGTCCCTTTTTCACCATCATCCTATTCTCAAATTCCTCCTTTCAGCCCATTAAGGCACTTTAATTCTTATTCTCTTCAAATTATTTCTTGTACAGCTTCAATTTTGGTCTCTGTTCAAATCAACTTTGGTTTTAAACTCTCCATCTATTGCTCTTTACTTTGAATCCTTTCTCAACTTCCTCCTTTCGTCTTCCTACCCTTATTGCTCATCCTTATTTGACCTGTTTCCCTAGTTAACAGATTTTCAGCCTCTTTATCAATCTTTTTATCTTAGCCAATTAACTTCTTTATTGAACTTCCTTCTCCTCTAACCTTTCACTCAAGATTTTCCTTGAAAATTTTCAGATAATTATTCCTATACTGGAACTCTCCCAGTTCTTTGAAAGTTCTGAAACATTTTTTTATGTATAAACCAAAATTTGAAGAGAGTTCAACGCACCCTCGTCCAAAGCCCAGATTAGCTCTATCTACGTTTTCAGAAGCTTTTCCTAGATCAAAAAATGCACAGAAATAAATCCACATTAAACTTCACAGATCCTTTCCTTCGTTATTCCCATCACTTCCAAAATGAATATTTTAGTACATATTTGACCCACAGTATGTAGCGATCATTTCAGGGCTCAGACGAACGAAAGAAAGATGGTAGAAGTAGAAGCACGTGAGAGAAAGGGGTGTCAGAATTAAATGACGACGAAAGAGACTCACAAATGGGAAATTCGAAAAGGTCAAAGGAAGCAGGTTTGGACGGGAAGCAGAACGAAGCGTGGGTTTTTGGCACACCAGCTATTACAGACAGACTAAGAGAGGTAGTTAGGAAGGTACAGAGTGGTGAGTGATTACCAGGAGAGTAGATGGAGGGGCTTATAGTGTCACTGCATAAGGAGGGTGATAGGAATAGGCAGGAAAATTATGGAGAAATCACATTGATGAACACGGCGTACAAATGGTATTATTGGAGAGGCTACGGAATGATTTCGAGGGGGAAAGCATATTATCGGAGACTCAGTCGAGATCCACATTGGACAGGAGCAGTTTATGCAATATCTACATTTTGCAGCACGTGATAGATAGAGAAATAATGAAGGAGGAGGTCAAAAGTGTACGCGTTTTTTGTAGATCCAAAAGGTGCTTTCCAATCGGTGGATCGAAGGATGTTGTGAGAAGCCATGGAGGAGAGGGGAGTAGAGAAGGGTCTGATCGGAAGGCTAAGAGAGGTGTGGGAAGAGACGAAAGAAAGGGTGAGAGAAGGGGACACGATTCCATAGGATTTCTGGATGGATTGGGGGTAAGGGCAAGGGTATATGCTTGGCCTAGTGCTTTCCACGACCTTGATCGCTGCCATAGAGAGGAACCTAAAGGAAGGAGAAGTTGGGGGAGTAGCGGTAGAAGAGGTTAGTATTTGTTTACTTGCGTATGCAGATAACATAGTCTTGCTGGAAAAAAGTGAGAAGAGATGATGAAGAGGTTGAGAAGGTACCTGAGTAGGAATCGTTTGGTAGTGACTGCAGAAAATTCCAAGGTTATGGTGTTCCGGAGAGGAGGTGGAAGGGATAAGAGAGGAGATTAAAATGGGAGGTAACGGCGGTGCAGGAAATGGGTGAGTTTGTGTACCTGGGTTTCTCATTTCGGAGGGATGAGGGAGTGAATTGCCATATGAAGGCATTGGGGTTGGATAGAAGTACACCTAGTTGTATCGTGACAAGGGAGACAGGGAGAACAAGTTTGGAGCCTTTAACAGGTGCCCAAGCGTGTAAGTATGAGGAGAAATTCCTGGAAGAGAGGGGAAGTTGGTTGGCGAGGGAGTATTGGTAGGTGAAGGAGAACAGGAGAGGAAAGGGAAAGATGGTGGAAGAGAGGGAAAGGTATCTTCGTAAAAATAGGCTGCAAGAGGATGAAGTGAGAAGAAGTCATGAGGAGGGAAAAAGATGTATGGCATTGTTGAGAGGAGCAACATGGAGAGAGAGAGTAAGCAGAATGGGAGGAGAGGGTAAGAGGGTCAAGGTTTAATAAGAAATATGGGTGGATTATACCATTGAAGAGAGCACGATATTTGAGTAAGAAAGGAGAGCAAGGAAGCTCGGAGATGATGGCAAGAATTAGATATGGAAGCATGCAGGGCTATAATAGGTTCTGGGTTCCGCAAGAGAAGACAGTGTGCGAGTTGTGCGAAAAGGGGTATGCAAGGGCGGAACATCAATCGGGGGAATGCGAAGAGATGGAAAGGAGTGTAATTAGAATAGAAATAGTTCTGAATGAAAGAGGGGAGAAAAGGGCCATTGCATGGGCGAACGTAGTGTCGGGTAAGATGGAGAAAAAGAAAAGGAAGGAGGAAGGGGAATGGAAGTAGATGTGTAAGGAGGAGAAGAAGTATATGTAGGGTCAATGTAAATAATGTAAAGAATAGCGAATAGGTCATAGTAGATAAGGAATAGGTAGGAATGGAGGAAAATGCGGATGATACTGTATAAAGTGTGGACGGGTGTTAGAGTTGAGTATTTTATGTAAAGATTTTTGTAAAAGCTGGTAGTGTAAGCGAGTCAATTTTTAAGGGCAATAGGCTGAAGAATAAACGTTTATCTATCTATCATTACGCTCACTGAAACGGCTATTCATTTTTATTTTGGCTAATTTTGATCTGAACTTCGCAAAATTTCATGAAAAAATGCTGTTTGAGTGGTACATTTGAACAACATGAGGGTCTTCTCGAAAACTAACCAAGATTGAGAACAAATCATCTTGTGGACATGGGCGAAACATTTGAAGGTTTTAAAACAACCCTCTGCTTGTTGTTTGTTCCAAAGAATTGAACACAACTTGCACTTTTGTCAAAACTCTATTGACTTCAATGACGTAATGATCTGGCATGTAAAATGATACAGGCGACCTCTGTTCTGCTCATAACACTCAATCCCAACCAGTTATATTATGTCTGATATTTGAAATCTCTTTATTAATTTCCACATGGTTAAGTAAGTAATATGATTCAGATAAGGGGAGTAAATAATTAAGGCGATGATATTCAGAAGTATTATAAAATGTAAAAAATAATGGAAGGTTATTGTGAAATTTTAAATAATCCACGAGATGGAGGAAATATCACTAAAAAGTATTCGATTCTCGTGCAATACTTGAAACTGTTTTCCCTCTTCTAAGGAAGAATGAGGATCGTTTTAACTCTGGTCGTCACTCTGAAAATCATCGTCAGCATAATTGGTAACTATTATTATATACTATATGTGAGTATAACCCATACTTTTTTCCATTCTTATTTTTATTTGCATCTTCTTCTTACTTTTTATCTTTTATTTTGGATTTTATTTGTTGAACATTGAATTTACAATAACGTCTGTTTGGTGCTAACTCGTTTTCTAACTATGAAACTAGGAAACAGCAATTCTAATTAACCGCTAGCTTGAATTTGCTTTAATTGAAAGCTTTTTTGATCCTAGCAGCGATTATGGGTTAATTTTTCAATTTAAGTTGTGAACTCTACTAGCCCCAAAACTGAGAGAAGCGGCAAAGAGAGTGGTAAAACTGAATTCACACATGTTCCGAAACTAAATTAAAACACTTCAATTCATAACCCACATGCATAAAAAAACACACCATTCGTAATGTGGAACGAAGTTCTAAGTGCCATCCTAGCCGAATTTTTAAACTGATCAATATGGCACCGTTCATTTATTAAATTGACCGCTATCGATAATCGCTTTTGATAACAATGATTTCTCAATTCAAAAATAAATACAATTAGAGTTAATCTTGATCTCCGACTCGACCCAGTTCGTTACAGGGTGAATGTGGGTCTATTATTGAGATTTCTCGAAATAACAATTTATAGTGGGAAATCATCTACACGGCTAGAGCAAGTTATGCAGAAAGTCTCTGATAACTGTGAAAGATGATACCTTAATCGGGAATGGGAGAAAATCATGTACTTGGTCAGTTATGGCGAGAAGAAGAACAACAGTAGAGACGCAAATTTATGCACTGATGAAATGAAAACATACAAATGTACTGGTAGCAGTCTTTTAAACCTTATCATTATTACCTAAGTGTCCCACCCAAATGACATTTCTTCACGCAGGGCCGCATTGCCTTATTTGTATTTCTCTCTACTAAAATTTGTTGTCTAAAAATATTTCCTTTCCCTCTACTATTTTTTCTTGCTCTATTGTACTTTATAACTTCTTCTGGTACCCCCCAAAAAACCAAAGGTCCACCCCTAGAAACAACCCCTACCACCCCTACCAAACCACAAGCAGGCTAACACACTTGAAATTACTGAATTTCAAAGCACGAGCAGGCGAATCCACCTTTACCAAACTTACCTAACTCCTGTCTATTTACTCCTTACCTCTAAAAATGACCCCTACCGAACCATCAATAGGCTTACCCTCCTGACCCTGGAAACAGCAAGTTGAATCACCTATTTTCCATGTAATAATTGATTTCCATGCCAGAAGGGGGCTAACCGACCTACCCTAAATTCACCTTACCCCTAAAAAGTACCCCTGCCGCACCACCACAAGACTTACCCAACCGACCCTGGGTACAGCGAGGTAAACTGCTTCTTTTTATTAATTGAATCCCACACCACGATTGGGCTGACCTAATGACCCTTCTGGACCACCTTCCCTTCACTAACTCGCCAACTAACCCTTAGAAACCTTCCCTACTAAAATACAAGCAGGCTAACATACCTGACCCTGGGAACAGCGACTTCAGTCGCCACCTCTACCGCACCAACAGTAGGATAACTCACCTGACACTGGGAACAGCGAGGTAAACCGCCTTTTTTCTTATTAATCGAATTCCACACCCGATTTGGCTAACTTTTCGACCCCCTGAACCACCTACCCTTACCCTCTTGCCTATTAACCCTTTAAAACATCCCCTACCAAACCACATGCAGGCTGACACACCTGACCTTGGGAACAGCGAGTTTAGTCGCTCATTTCTCTTGAAATAACTGAATTTCAAACCACGAGCAGGCTGTTTAACCTTCCCTGAACACACCTGACCCCTTCCAACCTACTGCTTGACCCTGAAAATCACCCCTACCACACCGACAGTAAGATAATCCACCTGACCTTGGGAATAGCGAAGAACTGCTTTTTTTTATAATTGGATTCCTCACCACAATCAGGCTAACCTATTGACCCCCCGAACCTCCTTACCCTTACCTACTTGCCTTCTTCCCTTAGAAACCTCCCCTTCCAATCCACAAACAGGCTGGCCCACCCAGCCCGGGGAAGAGCGAGTTTGGTCGCTCATTTCTCTTGAAAGCGTTTTACCTCGCTGTTCCTAAGGTCAGATGGGTTAGCCTACTGGTGGTTTGCTATGAGTAATTTTTAGGGGTTAGAATTAGGTAGATAGGAGTAAGGTGGGTTTGGGAAGGTGGATTAGCCTGTAAGTAGTTTTAAATTCAGTTTTCTGGAGAGAAATGAGCGCTTAACTCGCTGTTCCCAGGGTTAGGTGTGTTAGCCTGCTTGTGGTTTGGGAGGGTTAGTTTCCAGCGGAAGGATGGATTTAGGGTAGGAGGATTAGCCCCCCTCTAGTAAGGAAATCAATTATTCCATGGCAAACAAGCGATTCAACTTGCTGTTCCTAGTGTCAGGATGGTAAGCCTACTGGTAGTTTGGTAACGGTGGTTTTTGTGAGTTACTTTTTGACAAATTCTGACGTGATGGAGTGAAATGATCCTCGGGTTCGGAATCAGCGACTCCAAAAACATATGATCAGCATGGTCTAGTCCTTGAAGAACTTTTTCAATTTTTTTGTGGAGCTGTGTTATCCACGCTTTTCTTATGGCCCCTCTACTTCCTTACCACATTTCTCATCCTTCGTTTTCAAACTCTTTGTGTATATTCTTGAAAAATTGTACGTACAAAAAAGTTGTACTAGCTTCCTCATCATCATTTAATTTTTTTCCTTAACTAGCTTTACGTTCTACTCTTTTTAGCTCTTCCTCTTACCTATGCGTTCATGCTCTTCTTCTTGGGTGTAAAATTAGTTAAGCCTCTATCCAAATTCATTCAAGGAAACTGAAAATTTTTGCTACCTCTTTTCACTGAATTGGTTCCCTGCTCTGAAATTCATTCACAACCACAGAATTACACATGGTGACATTTTTTTGTCCATACGCTAGTCTGCATTAATCAATGTCTTATCAGAACAAATTTCCTGTATATGTTCACGCCTAATCTGCTCATCCTGTTCACTCCCACCCTTATTATCTCCTGATTTTGGAATATGATTTATTTGTAATAAGCTGTTCCGAAAGTTTCGGACGGTGATGCGAGGGTTAGCAGAGGATACAGTAATCTCAGCATATCAGAACACTGCCGAGTCAATGCATCTTACTGACGATCTTACCACTTTTCATTTATCGAGTACTGCATTAACTTAATCTACAATTCAGCTTTACCTAGACAACCTGTACGCTCATGCAAACAACATCCTATACACATTCAACCGAAAAGAATTGTAAACCAACAGCTAAATGTTATACCCTGGCTCTGGAGGAGCTAGTCTAGAAGAAAATGATGAAATTCCCCAAATTTCACAATATGAAAAAATTGCACATGGTCATGAAATAAATAAGTATTCTGATAATACCGATAAGAAATACAGATATACTTTAAAAAAGAATCGATCTCGCTCTTTCTAATTACAGAGATAAGTTCGCAGTTCGATTGCTTACCTAATGGCGACCCTATTCCTGGTCATTTTTGCGGCAAAACTTCATCTCCGTTATCTGATAGACAATCTTCTCCTGACAGATCTCTTAATACTGCTGAGTCGTCTTTCCGCCACAGGTCCAGGTCTCCTTCTGAGAGGCTTCTTTCTCATGCTGGGACCATTGAGGTTCTCCCTTTTAGGCTCCCTTCTCCCGACGGATTTGGATGTGGAATGGAACAACTAAGATACATCCGACTAATTTCCTTCAAGAATCGGCAGAGGATATTCGAACTTCAGAAATATACTTTTCCTCCCGAAAAACGAATTAAATTGAATGTAAAACAGAATATCTTTGAACATATCTTGAACCGGGAACAGATTGTAATGTTAACATCCGATGGTACAATCTTTGCAGTTTTGAAAAGTGAAAGTGTTCTTGCTGGAATCTACAAATATTATCATGGTGTTTGTAAACGAGTTAAAATAAACATGTACAGTGGCGCAGTTTTTGTATTGACTTCAGATGAGATAGACGAAATTCCGGTTGGTCCTCGCCGCTTTATTTCAGTTAATTTCATCATAGAAAATGTAAACATGCGTAAAAACCGCATCCCCGAACAGCATTGATTCAATTTAGAGGATTGAAATTTTGAGAATGAGCGCATGCAACCTGGATGTGAATGCATGGTGTATGAATAATATCGTGCGCGCTTACTGAACACATGAAAAAAAGAGGATAGTTTTTGTTGGAGCTTATTTGTTACGTTGAACAATGGCCTTTTTATTCAAAATAGGCATCATCTCAATGTAAAATTGCAACAGGAACGTAGCTGCATTCAAGTTCCCTGGTTTCACATTTATGTTGCAACGCATAACAGCTCCAAACCAGGGTGTTTTTCAGGATCAATGTTTTCCTGTAAATGTGATATCCATCAGATTTAGGAACAGGAAGATTTTTTTTTTAATTTTATCGAGAAGCAGTTTCAGGAATCCTTTTTTTATTCTTGTTTCTCCAAACTTTTCTCTCGTGGGCATTTTATTTATTTCATGCAATGTTTACAACTTTTTCCGAGAATGATTTAGTGAAGGCACAAAATAAAGATCACCGTGAAGTTTTTATTATATTTATTACTCTCTCAAAAGGATACATGGCAATCCATAACTGTCCTGAGAATCTGCCATAAAGTTTTTTACTTGCAATGGCAGCTATTTGATTCATTAGAATGATCAAAGGCCGATTTTGTTGGAAGATTCAAGAATGCTCTGGCTTTAAGCCCAGGGGATAAGATCCGAGATTAATTTTTGACAAGAAAAGTAATTAATCCTGAACTGAAAATGGCACAAGAAGTTGAACTTGCAACCTTGAAGATAAATTATCCAAATAAGATGATTAATTTCTAACTGAAATAATGAATCACCAGCAGGAAAGAATTATTTTCGGAAAAAAATAATTGATCTTCCGAACACGTATTGATATTGAATAAATATATGTACCATCATTGAATAATAGGGACTAGAAATAAATATTGTTTCTACAATAAGGGTCTAATCCTAATTCTTAATTTCCCCTAGAAAAGGTATACTATAGAGATTTCGGGAATTCATATAAGACTTTCATACATTATACCCCGCCAAAGTTCATAATGCCCAGCATTCATAGTTGAACCATAAGACTCTGTAGAGTATTTTATCCCGAAATTCTCATTCTAATGATTCTTGGCAATAGAGTCTAGTCAGTCTTTGAAAATGAAATCCAGCAATAGTGAAGAGAAAACTCATCCTGATACAATAAGCTTTCGTCGAATATACCTTATTTCACAATCACTTAGTCTTTCTTGTGACGTAAAGTCTAATAATACTTTTCTAACGTTATTCTTGATGTTTTTTTCCGCATGAAAACAATTACCACATACGTTAATTCATTTACTATCTGAACGTTTACCTCCTCCATTTTCGTTCTATTTCCCTCCTACTCCTCATACTCCTCATTCTGAAACTTATACAGCCTCTTGAACCTATTTCTAGAAACTTTCTCTTCTCCAGCTTCTAATAAAATATTATCATTCCTGTTATATTTCGTGTTTCTTTCTCCTCTAAGCTCCAACATACACTATCTTCCAGGCATATCCGCAACCAAAATCTGTCTTCTCTCTCTACCCCAACTCTCCTCTCCTTCTGAAAACCTTCTCAACTGATATGAGCTTACTACACTTTTCCTTGAAATTTTATTTGACGCCGTACTGCCCAACATATCAGCCTGCTAGTTGGTACGTAAGGTAAAACACCTAAGCTAACGCGTAAACAACCATACTGAAGGCTGCGTGGCACCAGAGAGTGGTGTCGTTAACGGTACCTCTAGGATAATTTCTACTAGGTGGACTACGTCACCTCCTAGAGTATGAATGCGGTTCAGAACGATCAAACGCGCAGAGTATCCGAAAATGGTACGGCCAGTATTACTAATCGTTCCAGAGTTCAGGGTGCCAGATTAGATGGAAATACGATGACAAGCCGGTGAGACAATTGACGTTCATTATGGACGAATCAACTTGATTATTACCTGGTTAATTGCTGCTAGTTCTGTTCCTAACTGCAGAGGTGACAAAGCGCTCCTGCAGAGTCTGTGGTGCCAGAAATACCCAAAGCTCTCGCATATGTAAGGACAAGGCTTGAGAAAGCGTGCCGTTAACCTTTCGCGAACAATACATGCATGCGGAACGCTTCCTGAACAACTTAAAGAAAGAGCCATAATGAAGATCAGGATCATAAAGACCAACTGATGAAACAAGGCTTTCCTGAGGAGGTGATGGCGATTTGAGGGCAAGGAGAAACGTTACCATTCAAGTTACTCCCAAGCCCTATGATCTAGCTGAAATGAATGCTTCCCTTCCCGAAGATCACTGGGAGGGTTCCGACCTGTAGACCATCACTTGTTCAGTTTATGATGCGGCGAGAGCTTTGGCTGATTCAAATCGAAGGTACAAGCTAACGATTGATGGAAGGACTAAGAAGCGCTTGCATCAACTTAACAAGAAGATTGGCTGGGCAAGAAAAAAGGCGTCTCGTATGCAGTGTGTGGTTGACTGCATAAAATCTGTCAAGCCATTCACGGCAAGGGTCCGAAAGTTGGCTCATGAAATGAGGATCCATCATCACACATTGAGATTGTCGGAGGTCAGAGCTGATGATCATCCAGCAGCACATTTTCGACAAAATACGAGCACTACCTGATGCAAGGAGGAAAAATAAGAAGAGGAAGGGTTGGGTTAGGGAGAATGAAAAATTTTTCGCTGAACCATCGCACCTTGTTAGCGATTCCCCTGTTTTTGTCAAGAACCCACCGATGTCCGGGGAAATCGAGACATTTTGGAGGAAGATATGCAGATGAAACCCCCATTGACTGAAGGCTCTAACAACATCATACGTTTCAAGGATCTTTGCAATAATTCCATGATCGCTGCTGGTCCAAATCGTAATAAAATTTTTTGGTAGAAGAAGTTCAATTCTACATTCAAACATCTGGCCCGCATCTTTACCTCATATTTGAAGTCAGAGATCACTATTCCGCAAAGGCTGGTGTTAGGGCGAATTGTGCTCCTACCAAAGAAAGGGAAATCGTTCAATCCAAAGAACTACAGGCCAATAATTTGTCTGAACACGTTGTATAAAATTTTAACACCTATCCTGAATGACAGGATAGTTCGGATAATTGTACCTGTATGGAATGAGATTCACGAACAACGAGGATCGAAAAGAGGTGCAGCAGGCTGTTAGGAAAACCTGCTGATCGAAAGGAGTGTCTGCAAAGATGCTGCAAACCACAAGTGCAATCTGCCGATGGCCTAGATTGATTACCAGAAAGCTTTCGATCTAACTTTCCACTGACTTTTCATCTGTCTGTTGAAAATCTTGAAGGTTCAAGCAAATATAGTGGGATGCATAGAAAGAATGATGCCCCTTTGAAAGACTAGATTTACTATTGTTTCTGGGAAACATCATGAGACTACCAACAGTGTCACTTTCCAGAGAGATGTCTCTGGAGGTGACGCGATGAGCCCCTTCCTCTTTTGCATCACACTATTGTCACTATTTCTTGCACTCCACGAGGCTCACGGATACACATGTGGCGGAACTAATGTCCGTTTCCCAAGACTTGGGAATAAGAGGAGATTTTGTGACCTAAGCTATTCCCTTAACCTATCACAGGAGACTTACCATAAGTGAGACTTGCCGCAGACAAGACTTACCGCTGGTAAGACTTGCCGCATGTGACTTTATGTGGACCCGTAATTTCTTCCTTTAGTTGGTTGACGGAAGCTAGCAGAGAAGTATTTGAAATGTCTTCATTCTCTTTCAAAGTCTCAAATACAGAGGTCAGCAGCTTCAGGGCAGATACTATCCCCTGAGACACCGCTTAAGTGATTGCTTCGGTGAATCTGAGCCCTTATCTGACCCAGCCTTCACTGAAGTATTCTCATTGGCGGGATCGGTTACGTCCAAGCAAGAGACAGATTTCTGCTTAACCATCCGGTTTTTTCAGCTGAAACAAGCAATGTGCATTTTTCGCACTCATTATTTATTTCCTTGTTTAAGAGCTTCTGAATCATTAACAGGGATATTTGCACATGTCTGGTAAATAAAAGTCCTGCATATGTCACAATGGAGAATTTGGGTATCACTTCTCGAGACGGGAATGCCACATGAACTATAATAGGCAACCATGTTGGTTGGCAGGTCAGTCGGATACACGGAGAAGGCACTTCCCAAACTGTTCGAAGAACTAACTTTTTCGACTTCACTCATCGCACTCAAATACAAAATTCAATTCAGCATGATCAAGCGCAAGTCACTAACATCTCAGAATGGATTGAACTCACCGTAAATAACCGAAATCAGTCAAATACATCGGAGCGCGTGCTCGATACATTTCAAGTCAACAACAGGGCAGAATCATCAGAATAATGCTTTTTATATGAATACTACAGTATTGCCCGATTCACGAAGGAACGACTCATTTGTGATCGTGATTCAATCATCGGCCCTGGCCAACTGCAACATCAAAGGAAGGAAACCAAGAAAGAGGAGAGGTACCAAGATCTCAGAGGACACCTGCAGCGGCATCATCAAATATATTTGGTTAAGTTAATTGTTCTCATCATCGATGCTCTTAGAGGTTTGACGCCTTCACTGGTTAGTAATCTTTAAATCATACTCGTGTGCCAAAAATATGCCGTGGTACTTGCGCGATGGATGCAAAGAGCTTGCAAAGATGCTTGAGTCGATTCGTGACCTTCAGACACACGAGGGTTCTGCTGACCCTTCATTGTGGTTTTTTGGTACATAAGGTCACTCATCTCACGGTTGTAAGATGTGGCCCGAACGTATTTTATCGCGGTTCAACTAGAAGCTTGTGCAATTTTCCTGATTGACGGTTGCTCACATGGAGACTCTACGGCGCGGCGGTTGTTAAACTATATATGTGACGTGCGCCGAAGAAAAGAGGCTTACTCTAGAAAAATAGAAATCGAGGTTTTCAAACCTTCCGATGCTTGTTGTGTTGCTCTTTTAAATAAAACAATCGAAAATGAATTTCGAGCGTTATTATTGCTGATAATTTAGTTTTTAGTTGCCCTCTCTCACACAAGTCGCGTGTATCGGGTCGACTTTGACCGCTCGCCCTGAAAAATTTCACTTCTCAGAGTAAGACCCCTTTCTTCGGCGCACGTCACATATATTCCATGGAAACAGAATGAATTCTCAATTATTGAAATACTTAATAATCATGTCATGCAGGAAAGTCTACGTGCGTCAACTAACCCTATCTGCTAGATCACGTAGTGAGAAACATTAATTTCATCTATTTGCAAATTGGAAATTATTGTGCAACATTTCGGGAAGAGGAGAACACGAATGGTTTTACAAGCAAAAAGTCGTTAGGAACTAAGGCATCATTTCTTCAATAAGCGATTCTGACATTCAACATTTTGTCGTATTTCGTGACGTTTTTTATGAGATATGAATAGGAAATTAAATTGAAACTACAAGCTCAGTTGAGGAATGGTCTACCAGAAATTTGTAGATATTTTGAGACACACCATTTTTTTCCTCTTACATTTTTTTCGTATTTCGTATGGTCTCACTAGAAAATGGGATTGCTTGAGATTCCTAGTGTAGATTACTAGTGTAGAGAATCACTAGAAGGTGAATTTTTGGAACGTATTTTTGATGGATGAAACCATACCCGTTGGTCAAATGTAGCGGGTTCACGAACCTGAAGTTCACATATTGCAGACGATGAGAACGATAAGAGATGAAATTTCTAAATAAAACTCAAGCCTCCTCACTAAGTTAAGAATCCAAAAAATTGGAGATCATATTTCGAAAGTTCACTCACTACATTAATCGCTTGCGTATATAGTACTGGAGGAGGAGTTCTATTCTCAAATGTTAACATTGGAATTGACTGACCTCATATGACTCTGTTGAATCCTAAGCACTAGAAATGAAAATCTTTTTCAACGAAGGCAGCATTTAAACCGAAAGGATACATTTGCTTTGCAAAAAATTTACATGAGAAAAAATTCATAATAAAATAGAATATGTTAAAATCTTTCTTCGAACGACTTTATAGGAAATTCGAAAATTCATAGTAGACTTTCAACAACTTTAGAGATTATTCATAAATTCTCAAAAGGTCGTTCATGGAAGAAGTATCTCCTACTTATGATTATAGGAAATATAATATTCTTATTCGAAAATCAGATCCAGCAGAGTTGGAAAGAATAATTATATAAGAAAAAAATTGCTTTGAGAAAATCTCATCACTGAAGCGATAGGAATAAAATGTGCGATAAAACATGAAAAATTTGCAATGAGTCAAAGATTACAAAGCAAACAAGATAAATATAACATTTGTGATAGAATTCCAGACTAATTATTTGTCATGGTCTCAACCAACTTCTCCAATTGTGCCTCCTTTAGCCATTTCTGTTCTTGAGAAAGATGGGGATCGTTTATACTTTTGTTTTAAGTTCGGCAGTCATCGTCAGTTTGATTGGTGAATATAGTTTTATAATATCATGTCTATTATTTCAGACACATCTCACCACTCTATTACATTCCTTCTCTTTCTTGATCTTTCTCAGATATTCTGATACCCCTCGTTCTTTACTAACCTGTACCAGCTGTTACATCTTGAATCTTAGATTTTTCTTCATCCACCCTCCCTCTGCCTTGCCATTACCTCTTCTTCTAACCCCTGCCATTCTCTACCCTTAACTTGCATCCTATTCTCAAGTCTTCGTTTGTTTCTCTCTTTCTTACATTTCGAACGCTCAACATTACTCCTCCCCTCCCTTTCCCAGAACTCTTATGCACACGCTTATGCGATCTTGCTGCCCTTCGCCGCTCTCAGTACTCTTCGAAATTCTAAGATCTTTTTAGTAGCCTGATTAACATATTTTTTCTTCCTATTTCCTGTCTTAGGATATAACCTGGACAATTTCAGCTCAACCCCATGAACAATATCAGAAATCACTTTTGCAGACTTCTCACGCTCTTGTATTCCTACCTATCCCATAGCTCCACTCCGTAACTTACCACTTACAATACTAGCACATCGAACATCCACACCCTCATCCTCTAGTCGTCCCTGAACCTTCTCTTTTCTATTCCCCACACTTGCCCCATCAATTAACTCGCACATTCCATTCTCCTTTCCACTTGCGATTCGTTTCCTCCTCCTGTTCCGAACCAGAAACCTAGATAGAAGCACTCCTCTACTAACACAACCACAACGTTATTTATATTCCATTCATACTCTAACCTACATCTTCTATTTCTAGAACATATCATCTTGGTCTTACTCATATTTATTCTGAGGTCCTTTTCTCTCACATATTCTTTGAAGGCTCTCATCATTAGATTCATCCCTCTTTCGTCATCCACTACTAGCACTACATCATCTGCGTATGCCAGCGAAAACAGTTTCCTGTTTCAAGTATCGTTCCTCTTTTTCATTCCTATTCATCTTCTCCTCTTGGTCTGCCATTAGGACTCTAAATAGGAGTGGCCCTTACGTACACCCTTGCCTGAGTCCTCGCCCTGCCCAGGATTCCTCTCCTTTCTTCTCTCCTATCTTCATCCTTAGCTTTGTCTCCACAAGTATCTTTTTTATCCTTTCTATTAAACCGTCATCTATGACTCTCTCTTTCATGGTCTCCCAAAAAACTCTTCTATTCACGGGATCAAAGGCTGCTCTGGAATCCACGAACAGTGCAATAAGTATCACTCTCTTCCGGACGCTTGGTTATGTGGTTCACGGAACCCAATTTTGAAGGTTATAGTTTCGCAATGAAGAACGTATAAAAAAACTGCAGGGAAAGCTTTTTACATCTTATCAAATAAAGATTCTAGAATTTTTGAATATGAAATCATCAAATGAAAATATATAATGCATCGCTGTGTTAAGATAATATAAAGGATTGAAAAAAAAAACCGTTGACATGAGAATGTTGACATGGATAATTTTGAGAAATGAAATATTTAATTAAAATTATTTCGTGTTACTTAATTTTAAGTAAAAAGAATGTCTCGAAAAGTAAGGCACGACAAGCATTTCGGAATCAAAATAATTATTTCTAATGGATCAGTTCTCAAATCGATTTTGTTCGAGAAATCTGCTGCACCCACCCATTTAACTATGAAAACCATTGTAGCATATTAACCTTAAAGAAGATTGTCTAGGAATTTCTCGAACCAGAAATAATATACAACTGTATATGAGAAACATTGGTTTTTACAACCACCGCAGGGTCCGTCTGGGAGCAACGGTCATTCAGGAAAATGGCACAAGCTCCAAGTCGAACCGCAGTATAACACATCTATGGCCACGTCTCACGACCGTGAGATGAGTGACCACATGCGCGATGAAATCA